>JANLJB010030460.1:0-25129 GCA_026212285.1 Bursera cuneata | reverse complement strand
TATTGTTCACAGACGTTTCAGATACTGTTCATTATTCATTTGACCATCGTACTGTTCATTTGACGGTTTGGCACTGTTCATTGTTCATTTGACGGTTCGTCACTATTCATTATTCATTTGACAGTTCGACACTGTTTATGGTACTGTTCATTTGACGGTTCGATACTGTTCATTGTTCATTTGACGGTTCGACACTGTTCACGGTACTGTTCATTTTGACGGTTCGGCATTGTTTACGGTACTATTCATTTGACGGTTTGGCACTGTTCACGGTACTGTTCATTTGACGGTTCGACACTGTTCATTGTTCATTTGACGGTTCGGTACTGTTTATGGTACTGTTCATTTGACAGTTTTACACTGTTCATGATACTGTTCATTTGACGTTTGGTACTGTTCATGGTACTGTTCATGATACTGTTCACTGACGGTTCGGATACTGTTTATTATTCATTTGATGGTTCGATACTGTTCATTGATRATCGATACTGTTCACGGTACTGTTTACTGTTCATGGTACTGTTGTATAGTTTATTTAATTTTTATAAATAGAGGTGAGGGTAAATAGAGAATATTAGGGAAATATTACTGTTGAGGGTTAGGTGAACGAGAGAAACATGGAGACTTGGTTAGTTTTGAAAGACTCCCTTCTAATATGGCTATTTTTGGTAATTCCCCGATTGGGTGGGACTTCTATTTCTTATGATTTCCCCTGCCGCTTGGTGCTCACCTCCTCGCATTTCACCGGAAAGGCCTGAGCGGCGGTTCTGTTTACGTCTGTAGGTGGAGATTTGTCCTTGCCGGTGTATTTCGCACACAAACACAAATTTCAAATCTAATCTATTTCGACGATAAGTTCAATGCTTTTTTTTTTTCTTTTGCCTAAGGATGAATTAGAAATCTTGTGATAGGAATCCCAAATTTGTGTTTTTTTCTAATTGCTTGTAGACTTTGGACAAGTTTCTTTAATTTTAAAGTGAATCTTGTGGCAGGAAAAGCTTCCAATCAAATCGAAGTGAATTTCTCGAAATCCGAGTGAAGTAGAGTTAGCAATCTTAACCTATAAAAATGGCGACAGTTGTGAAAATTTTTTTCATTGCATCGATGTTTATGTGGATAGCTCCTCTCGCCATTTTATTTGGGTTTAACCATAAGCTGCTTCCTGGTAAGATCTTGTTATCCTCTCTTTCATTTTGTTTTTGTTTTTGTTTTTTTAATACAGGAAATGAGATTGATTTACATTCAAATTGGTAGATTTGAAATTGGAATATTTAAATTATGTATCATTAGCAGCTCTTCAATTTAAATTAGGTATTTGATTTTGATTCCTGCAAGTAACGTTCAACGGAAAGTCTGGACATATGTTATAGAAGGAAAATGTTCAAGAGAATGCTTCTGTGTTGTCAAATATTGAAGTTCAGGTGAAAGAAAATCTGAGGGAATGGTTTGATGCTTATATCACAATTTGCTTGGGCATTTGCATTATTTTCCTCATGGGAAAATGCAAAAAGTAGTAAATTTTTGTGAGCATTTTTTAGTTTTAGCAAAAGCCTAATTTGCCTAACCAAGTGTCGAGTTCTTAAGCAAGATGTCAAGTTTGAGCAAACTAACTCGACGGCCCGACATCTTGTTAAACTCTTGTCCCTAGAAAGCTCGTCAAACATTTAGCAAAATGTCTAGCTATCGGGTGATGCTAGATGCTTGTCGATTGATATATAAATAATGAGTTCTGCAGAGTACATTTGGCAAGAAGAAATCAAGCTACAAATACTTGTATCAGTTTCTGCTCGTCCTTTGTCCATCCAATTACTCCAATGTTTCTACTCATTATAAAGTTGAAGTCATTTAATCATTTGCTTCTTTGTGCGTGAGGCATGCAATTTTATCATATTTTGATCAGATCTCTGTAAGAAAGGTGCTAAGTTCTTTTTTCATACATGAGTTGCTTGTTGAAGCATTAATGTTTTTTTTTCCCCTGACAGGTGCAACCCATTTGTCTCCTTATTCCATGACACTATTAAGTGGATTCCTTGCTGTTATATCTGTCAATATAGTTATTGCATTCTACATTTATATGGCAATCAAGGAACCTTCAGACAAACACGAGCCAGATCCTGCATTTCTTGCTAAGGCCAAAGCTAGTGTAAGCCAGACTCTTGGTAATGCTGAGGTTTCCTCGGAGTCCCTTAAGAAAGAAGAGTAGGATAAACAAAGTCTTGCCTACTTCATCTCGGCAAAGAATTAAAACCGTAATGTACAACCATGCTCGGTACTGATGGTTAAGATGAAATGTACTTGGTTGTATTGTTTTTAATTTTTCTATAGTAGAAAGTTTAAATTCGAAACTACTTTTTTCAAGAGATATATATGATTAGCTGCTTTACTCTGTTTTTGATTAATTATATTAGTTAGCCAACAATACTGTTCTTGGTTTCCATACTTTTGAATAATGGTAACGTTAGTTTTATTAAATCTTCAATATTGAGTTCTTGAATTCAAATAAATTCAATAGTCTGATCCGATTGCTTGAATCCTTGATGTTCCTACTTTTTAAGCATTCATTTCACTGAAAGCTGAGCATGACTACTAGCCTCTGCATTTGCCTTTTCTGTGTTAGTGGGCTCAATAATAAGAAAGGACAAAGTTTATAATCATAGAGCACATTTGACAGGCATTCTCAGAGAATTTACTTGCCGGGGGACAACGAATGCCCCCCACCAAAATATTCATTTGGGTTGACAGTTCGAACCGAAACAAATCACATTTCAATTAGCTGATGTCTGATAACAGTAAAGTGCATTCTTGGAGCACATTCACTTGAAGCCCATGTAAGGGTGAACAAATGGTTTGCAGTAGTCTCACATGTAACTAACTCTGCAAGCAGATAGTATCATAGTTGTCAATTTTCAGGCCATACAAAAAGGTGTTTAGTCAGCATAAGTTAAAGCCAGTCATGGAATTATTATTTCAAATCCATGATCAAATGCGAAAGTTAATTTAGCCGGTAAATATTCATAACGGCTGATAAAACTAGCGTATAAAATTAAATATGATTTTTCAAAACTAAACCCTCATTAACATAAAAAATTGCCATTGGGCATGCAAGACACCCTAAATGTCCTCAATCTGTAATATCAAAACAAAGCTTAGCCTCGTCCCAAGGACCGTTAATCTCAAACTTGTATTCTTGAATCTGTATGAGCCAGTAAGGACACACCACAGTTACAAAAACCAACAGACCTAAGAACAACACAAAAAGTAACTTGTGCAGCATATAAACAAGGGCCAAGGTCACAACCATCAAGGTAAAAGAGAACAACAGGTGCAAACGAAAGGAATATTTCTTTACACAGTAAGTGACTAGTGGAGCAAAAAGGAAGACTAACAAAGAGAATAGCATTATAGCAAAGACATGAAGCCTTGATGGAAGGCGGGATGCAATGAAAACAGATGCCACAACAGAAGCATTTAAAGAGATGCAACTGGTTAAGGTTGGATTTTGTAGTGCCCCTGGAGCTTTTATAGTGGATCCTGAATAGTCATGCAAGAAAAGATGGACTATGAGAAGTGCGATGGTTACAGCCCAGATGGAGTCTGAGCTTATGGATCTTGTGAGTGTTTGGTAGATATGAGCCAAAACATAAAGCCCAATCATAAAAAAAGAAATGTTGAGAATATAATGGAATAGAAGATTAAGAGAAAGCATTTCCTCGGTTAATAGGAGAATCAAGAAACCTGATCCCAAGAGAATAACATCTAGAAGCAGGAGGGAATTTTCATCCAGAGTTGATCTAAGTGTGTAAGTCCAAACCAAAACGACAAGGGCAACAATGCATAGGTACTGTGAGATTGAAACCGAGTCTTGCATCACTTTCAGCATGTCCCTTTTAACTACATTGGCATTCATGACCATATGCTCAAGAAAAGACTCATCAGTGTGATTGTCATCAAAACCAGGTTGCATTCCACCATATGCCACTTTTCTCCATCTTGGTGGAGTTGGAGAAGAGATTTTTCTGTCCATTGCAATGCCACTGCTCTCCTATAGCTGTAAACTTTTGTGTTTCAAATTGTCAGCAAGAATAACATTTATGTTTCACAATGAAAACCCAGCTCCCCATCAACCTTCTATCACGCATCAGATTCATAAGAAAAGATATATGCCAGAAGAATGTTTTACTGCCACAAGATTCACCTTAAAATCAAAGAAACCTGTCCAAGTAAACCAGCAGTTAGACAAACACACAAATTTGTTATTCCTATCATAATATTTATTTAATTAGTTACTAGACCAATCATCAAATCCATAACAAACCCAGTTGATATCCCCTAAAAGCAAGAATCAGCAATCATAAATATCATACTTCCGAAGGGCCCCTTTATCATAAAGTAACATAAAGACCCCCATTTTTGAACTACCGTTAGGAAACAGTAGTCATGGTAAGGGCATTATTGATATTTAATTCAATGAAAATAATAAAAATAATAAAATCAAACAACTTTTTCTTGTTTCTTCTCTCTCCTCCTTATCTTCTTCCTCTCGCCCAAATTCTTTCTCAAGTCTCTCTACCCAATTTCTTCTCTCATCCCTCTCCATACAGCAATCAAATACTAACCAAACACCACAGGACCAGCTGACGAAAATGGTGTTACAGTTGGAGGAGCAGAAGCAAAAGATGTAGTGGGAGGTCTTACAGGAAAACTTGGTAGACGAGGATTTTCTGTTCCCATGGTTTTGATTAAAATTATTTGGTCTAATTAGTACAATTAAGCTTCCATAATCTAAAGCTGCCAAAACAAGCAATAAAATATTTTGAAAGCAAAATAATTATTCATGTCCTAATAGCCCTAAGTAAATCCTCAACAATAGGAAGAATATACAATAAAGCCTTCTATACTTACCAAAGAAGAAAAAATTCAAGAAAAAAAAGGATGCATCGTGTGTGCGATGGGGGTGCGAGGAGAAAGCATCAACGCTATCAACAAAGAAAGTAAAAGCTTAAAGCATGAACAATACATTTATTTAACTGCTAACAAGAAACACAGTCCCTTAGTCATGCAGGCAATAGGAAACAGTTAAGTTCAAATCACAAGTTGAAGACTATGGAAGCAAATCTTCAGATTTGCATTTGATTTTTTCTTTAGTTGAAATTCTTATATGCCCCTAAAACATGAATTATCCTTTGACTATCAATTTGAAACGTAGAGAACTTATAACATTTCATGCCATTTAAGCAACCATAAATGTAAAGAATATAAGACAGCATATTTATCTTCATGGTCTACAACATTCAAAATCTCAAAATTCCTTCACCACCAGAAATTCTATTGGAAAAAACATAAAGAAATAAAAATAAACCCTCAAGAGTTATACTTTTAATCTATGAATCTAGTAATCAGTCAAACTATATACAAGCAGGATATTCATCATTCACAATGGAATACCATAAGAAGTTATGCACTTTGACTATGAGGCTTGTGCTTCAATGAAAACATTGCCAAGCCAATAACCAGTAAACCAGTAGCGGAAGTCAGAAAAATTTAACCTTTAAAAGGGCAATCCATGTCAACCTAGATAAATTGAAAAATTGCAATGCCTCCAGAATTCAGCAGTAGCTAAACTATGAATTTAAACGGGGCAGCTCAAAACGCCCGCGTTATGTGTAAATTAACTCAATTGAATAAACTGTGACATGTGATCAAAGTTTCACCTTTTTCGAACAAACTCATGTATCCCATCATTCTGAGCAAACAATAATCACGCAACAGAAATAATGTCTTTGAAACTCTGAGATAATCCAAAAAAGATCCTCCGAAAAGAATTTGATATTAGTAATGTCTTTGGAACTCACAGTTAATTTAAATCCAAAAATTAATCATCATTCATTAGCTCATGTTAAACAACTTACTAGTAAACTTTGATCATAATCGAGAAAGGAATAAACAGCAAATTAACCGTAAATATGAAAAAAAAAATCCAGCTAAATCTATAAAAAAAAAACAGCACAAAGCAACCAATAAATGAACAATTCTATACGAAACGCAAAATCATGGTACACAACTATCGCAAACAAGTGAACACGATATAGAAATGGAAATGAATATGCAAAATGAGGTAAAAAGGAATAAGAGGCAGAGACCTTTCTGTGCCTGCCGTCGAGCTCTTTAGAAACTTCGGCCTTCTCGTTCATGGTGACGAGGAAACAATAACAGAATGGAGGAGGCAAAAAAAAATTGCCAAACGAAAGAGAGGACTACCAATAACAACAGAATTGAAAATTAAAAAGAAATGAGAGGGCAAAATCGTCTTTTCCTCTCCCTCTCCCTCTCCCTCTCCCAGTCCCCAGTCTCCAGTCCCCACTTCGATAAATTTTTGTGAAAAATCAATTTTTGGCCCAAATTAATTTGATAGATTGCTCTACTGGGCCTTTTGGGCTAGATATTCTTATCGTAATGGGCTTGTTTGGCCCACCTGTATCAAGAAACTAAATTTCATCCGAAAGTGATTGGTGAAACCTAATTTTAGATGTATGAAGAAATTTAATTTTTTTGGATAAATTCTTCAAACCTCCTTGAGGTTTTAAAAAATCTTATACAGCACAAAAAAAAAAAAAAAAAAACCAAAAGCATTTTAACATTATATTATCATTCTATTACACTCTTTAAAATTAATCATATTATCATAAAATAACTAATATACGGAAAAAGGTAAAATCCTTAAATTTAATATATAAAAAATTGATATGTATAAATTATGAAGACAAAAAAAATAAAAATAATTGAAGATCGTTGGTGGATCATAATCAAATAGTATGATAATATAATTTAAAAATAATTTTATTTTATTTTATTTGTTTGTTGATTTTATTTATACTTAAAGTAGAGGGAAATTTTGTCAAAATACTATTATTATTATTTTTTTTATGTAGTTAACAAATAACTTAATGGCATGGGAGATGTCTGGGACTTTTGAAAATTTAACGTGGTCATGAAGAATTTAGGAAACCTCAGGGAAAGTCTGAGAATTAACCTTAATTTTTTGTTTTAATACATCAATTATTTAGTAATAGATTTTTTTATCAATACGACATCGTTGTGATTATTTTCTTAAGAAACTTTTTAAAAAATTTAAGTTAAATAATTTTTTAACAATTATAGTAAAAAAATCAAGTTCTTATTTTTTATTGTACTCTAAGTATTTAACAATTTTTTATATAAAGCGAAAAAAAAAAATTATGATGTCTTGACAGTTTTTGTAATAATCAAGAAAGCCAAAATAAAACTGTTAATAAAGACCATTTTTCAACTAGTGTACACAATTCCTTAAACCATTAAATCAAAGCACTTTCGATGGATGGGCTTAAGTGCTAATATACAATTAATCCAGCTTAAAAATTATTCAAATAAACAGGTAAAAACCTTTAAAAGTACTTCTCCTCAAAAGCACTTCCCACAAAAGCCGGTCTTTGTCAAAATTATATTGCCAATGCCATGCACAAATAAAAGCCTTAATTAAGAAGAAAGTATATAAATAAACAGAACATGGGTGAAAAAGTCACCGGTTCTTCCCATGTGAACTTTCTTCTCCGCGTTATACATACAAATCAAACTTCGAAATCAAACCAAATCACCGTGTTCAACCGGCTGTAACCGGTTGCCAGTTTTTAGCGAGATTCCTGCCAACTTCACTTTCGTTTCCCTTTCTTTTGCTTTCCTTTCTTTCTCTCCGTTTCAATTTTCAAACAAACTCGTCCTCTCTTCTCGAAAAAGGTCAAAAGACGAACGAACCAACTCAACTCAGCTCACCACTTTTTGTTTAATGACCGATTCAACTAGCTCTCAACTCGGTCTCTAAGCATTTTCTATTCTCCTTCACGTAAGCCATTTCGATTTCCGATTTCTGTAAATTTCAGTCTTTCTATTTATGGTTGCTTGTTTCGGCGCTGTTTGGTTGCCGAGAAAATCATGGAAAGGGATTGGAAATGGAATGTCGATGAAACGAATAGGAGAGATTTAGGATCTCGTGTCGCGTCTCTTGTTTTGCTCGATTTTGATTCTCTAGGGTTTTAGATAGTCTGTAATTCAGGAGTTAAGTTATTATCATTTTCTTTTGAAGATTTATATCGAATTTTGTTAAAGAAACGACGCATTTCACGTTATCCAAGCGAAGCTTATCTCTGCTTTCCTTTAATTACTATTTCAGCAGAAATTCAGCTCATTTTTGTATTTTGTATTTTTATTTTGTTAAAAATTATTTACTTTTGGTGTGCAGGGAGGAAATGGCTCACGCAGAGGATCTATGGGAGCGGTTAGTACGGGCAGCATTGAGGGGAGAAAGAACTGGGAAGGTTGCTCTTGGTCGCCCAGTTGGCGGCATTGCAGGGAACGTTCCTTCTTCACTTGCAAACAACAGGGATATAGATGCAATTTTGAGAGCTGCAGATGAAATTCAAGATGAAGATCCCAATATTTCTAGAATTTGTAAGTATTTTATTTTTGGTTTTGATTTTGATTTTGATTTGCAGAAGATGTTTATAGTTGGTATACTTTGTAGCTTTATAGTTAACCTAGCTAGACTTTGAGGTTTATATGTACCACGACTGGGACCTATGCATATTAGTACAGTATAGTGGGCACCCCAGCCAGAGCTACATGTGCAAGTTTTCCTCCATGTGGCTATGTGGCTCGAATGCCATGACACTATAGGCTGTGTTAAGCATGCTTCTGTGTCAGAAAACAAACTGTTTTTGCCATGGCAAAAGGCACGAGTATGGAGGGTGGGGTGCCTATTCGTTGATACAAGGATCAAGTTGTGGTTTTTGGCCTCAACCTGTTTTCAGCCTTAGAGCCCCTCTGAATAGTCACAATCACTAAACTCTGTATTTTGGTGTAAGAAGTAAAAGCTACTGAGTTTTACTATTTACTTTTTTTATTTCATTATCTGAGTGATTGCAGACTGTGGTTGGACATGCATTTAAAATTTTGTTTATGGAAGTACTACTTGTATGGTTTGGACTTAGAGGAATATAGTTAATGCACTCAAGACAGTTCCTGAGTTCCTAACTAGAAGCAGTTCATACAAATTTAATTCAGAATTTTTCTTTGGTTTTTATATTTGATTACTGCTGTGTATAAAAATGCATGTGAATATACCTGCCAATTTTTTTTTATTCTCCCTCCCTTCTGTTTGGTGCCACAGATTTGAATAAAATTTGTTTCTTTGTGCGAGGAGAAGAAAAAAGTTGGTTTGATTGTTTAGTGTGTGTGACATAAGAATTTATTACCTATCAGTATGATTTCTAATTTTTTAATATAAAACTAGTCTCTGTATCCTATCATTTTATTTTTAGAATTTCATAGTTTCAAATTGAGAAAGGAAAGTATCTGGTTAATTTGAGAGCAAACTACTACTAATGGGTATAATGTGGTTTGGATGTATGATTTTTGTGGATGATGGAGCTGATTTCCTGTGGGATATTAGTTTCTTCTTTGCTTCTTTGTGGGCATCGGTTACAAAATAATTTGAGGATTCAACTTCTTTCTTTATTTATAGCAGTCTGGACTCTGTTTTAAGTTATTTCCTTGAGATATGAACTCAATTTTGAAACTCACATGTAAACTCAATTATGGGCTTAATACTTGATTTGCTTTAAACCTAGGGTTTTTTTTTTTTTTTGGCATATTAGTGGATGTGTGGTTGTTTGACAAAGTTTATGCCATTAATTATGTAGCCATTGAATTACTGCTAATAAAGCAGAGTATTATAGGTGATTGGCGAGCTGATTATCATGATTGAGATTGATTTAATTTAATTGAGAGTTATAAGTGATTGGTCTGGGATTCAGTCATGATTTCCATTTTCCATAGGTCGCACTGTTTCTTTAGAAGGATACAGGCTTTACTGTGGTCTTTGTGCTTTCTTTTTACTTATTAATACAATCTTTCTTGTTTCCTAAAAAAAAAAATGAGACACTTAGTTCTAGTACTATGTTAAGAAACCACTTAATATTTGAATATAGAAAAACTTGCTCAAGGCTTGTAGTCACTGCCGACATATATATTTTTGTTGTGTGAAATATTCGACATTTAAAAGTCATTTGAACAATACCCTATATTGTTTTGCTTCTCTTTGTATTGCGTTCTTTTTTGGACTGCTGGTTCACCCTTTTGTAAAATCGTTTTTATTCTTAATGGTATTTTGCTTGTTTCTTATAAAAATGGCCTTTTATTGCTTGAGGCTGCTCAAATTTTGTTGTTCACCTGCAGTATGTGAACATGCTTATTCACTTGCTCAAAATCTGGACCCGAATAGTGAAGGAAGAGGTGTTTTACAATTCAAGACTGGCTTAAATTCTGTCATCAAGGTATATTTTTCGTATATAGTTAGTCTTGTAAATTTTGGTTTCAATAGTTCAAAATAAAAAACTAACAATGTTATTGTGATTCTGTCAGTCATTTTCTTTAATGGGTTGAGCAATATTGATTTGATAGCTCTTTTGCTTTGTGCATTTTTTCTGTATAAGAAACAAAAGACTATAATAATGAATGGGGAATTCGTCTTATCGTAAAAAGGGAAATTTGTGAGGGATTTGCAAAAGATTGATCTATTTGTCCACAAAATACCAGGATCAACCTGCGGCATGAACATTTGGATCTCTGCAAAAAAATATTGTTCAACTCTAAAACTAGGATTTAACAAAGGCGGGATTGTCCTGCTTCACCTTTGTACTATCTTGATTCTCATTTAGTAATATATTTCTTTTTGTTTCGAAGAAAAAAGAAAAAAGAAAATTAGAGTTCTCTACAAAAGAC
Source organism: Bursera cuneata (assembly GCA_026212285.1). Classification (NCBI taxonomy): domain Eukaryota; kingdom Viridiplantae; phylum Streptophyta; class Magnoliopsida; order Sapindales; family Burseraceae; genus Bursera; species Bursera cuneata. The sequence goes on along the minus strand of JANLJB010030460.1, from coordinate 14,317 downwards.
CTCTCCAAGAAACAATCCAAACCGAAAAATATGGAAAGAACTGAATATCCCCTTCTAGTTTAGGATTTCATGAAGGAGAAAGAAGTGTTTTAAACATCTTGTGATTGATGTGTAAGAGAAGCTAGAAATTGCATCATATCTTATTTGTCTCACACTCTGAAAATAAAGGCATCAAAACAACTCATTTCCTAGAACTGCTGCTTTATCTCCAATACCAAAAGTGTACCAATACTCCACAAGTAACAAGCTAGTTAGTTGATGCTACTACAAAAATTTAGCCGCTTGAATTAAGGTTTTGGCTTGTGGATGGATTTGAATTTTTTAGTTTTTTTTTTTTTTTTTTTTTTGATATGAGTCAGGTTTACCCGTNTTTTAATTTTTTTTTTTTTTTTTTTTTTTTTTTTTTGATATGAGTCAGGTTTACCCGTATTTTTGTTTTCACCTATATGTTGGTTTTGCTAACATGTCTTTTTCATTGTCTCTTTTTTAATCTTATATTCAGCAAAAGCTAGCAAAGAGAGAGAGAGGAACCATAGATAGAAGCCAGGACATTGCTCGCTTACAGGAGTTCTACAAGCTGTACAGAGAGAGGAACAATGTAGACGAGTTACGTGAAGAAGAAATGCAGTTGAGGGAGTCAGGTGCTTTCAGTGGAAACCTTGGCGAGTACGTATCCATAATAGGGAATAGATAATATTGATCCTTTAGTGGAGTTTTACAATCCATTTTGATTTGGGATAAGTAATGAGAGTAGTTAAACCTATGCTTTCTGCTCCTCTATCCACTGGTTTCTTTTTATTTCTTTTGTTGTATCTTCTTCTTTAGATATCAATTTCTCTTCCTCTATACACTATATGTGTAAAAAGATTTGCTTATTTTTAGTGTGTGAGTTAAACCTCTTGATACACTTGTTTGAATCTATTACATGAAATAGTGTTCTTTGATATCAGCAATTGTACTTAAAAAATTAGAATTTAGAAATTGTCATTAGTATGTGAGAGCTGTGTAGCACATGCTGAGATGGGTGTATCAAATTTCATTGGATCATAACTTAACTTTCAATTAAATGTTTAACCTTAACTTTCAATATAATTCATGCTGTACCCTTTTTTATTTTTTATGTTTTTGCTTCTTGTTTTTCTTGTTGGGGTAAGCTCGTTTAAACATTTAAATGTTTTTTGTTGCATTAAATGATATTTAACTGATTGAAAAGACATGCCAGTATTTTTAGCTTGCTTGCTTGATTGTCATCTTTTCTTTGTAAATTATAGGTTGGAACGGAAAAGAGTGAAGAGGAAAAGAGTGTTTGCAACTCTTAAAGTTTTAGGGACAGTGCTGGAGCAGCTTACTAAGGAAATCCCTGAAGAGGTCAAATACATAGTCTTTTGTAGTGATCTTTCTTATGGCATCTTAAGTTCTAATTTCAAACTTTTGCTTTTCCTTTAAAATAATTGAAATGGTTCTGACCATTTCATATTTATTATATTTATCTTTTTAAATCTTTGTTAAAATTTTAGTAAGAGTTACTGCTAGATTCTGATGTGATAATGAAGTTGAATATTGACCTATTAAAGTTCATCTCCAAAATTACATAATCAAATTTGTTGTTACTTTTGCACAGCTTTTTAAACTTTGGAGTTAAGAGTAAATATTGGTGATTGAGATCTGAATAGTAAATTTGACTTTGTTTGCAACTTGAATATAGTTTAATGTGATCGTAGAATCTTTGCACAATAGAACTGGGATCCTTTTTAGCTCTCTATAAAGGAGTTTGTTTTGACACTTATTATTATTATGGTTATTATTGTTATAGGAAACATAAAAGATATGGTAAAAGGAATGTACAAAGAGTGGTGGACCAGATGTGTAATGTATAGTCAGAATCCTCCCTGACAAGGGGGAACAAAATCTCCACAAAATCCTTACAAGAACTCAGTAATCTGGTGAAAGAAAAAGTAATCTGTGCACATGAACGAACTGGAATCTTTGAACTTGCTTCAAATTTGTTTGTCAATTTGAAATTGAAAGAGTTATCATCTTAAAGCAATAGAGTAATTAGTTTGGGAAATGCTAAAAACTGATGCAAGTGAAGGAAAACAACCTTGGAACTTTTTTTTTCCATCATTTACTTATTTGCTTATTGTATAAAAAGAGGGGGATGTATTTCATATCACTCACACAAGTTAGGATAATGTTTAGTTTTTTCTTTATTGGTGTCTTCTTGAAGTTGGGCACTTTGTTGCCTGTTCAATAGGGATATAGTAGAGCTTGTTTGCTAGTTTTGTCTCTGTAAGGCTTGGGTTGGTTTTTCACTTGGGACTTAAGAGTCTTTTGTATGGATTTTTCGTGATTTTTTGTATAAATCATTATACATAAAAATAAGCCACTTGAATCTTTCATGGTTGTAGTGTCGTAGAGGCTGATTCCAAATTTCAACATTTGTCACTTGAAAATAGGAGTTCTTTTAAGGGGATGATTTATGGGCTAATGATGCATCTAATCCAAAATAAAAAATAACTATGGGCTAATGCATCATAAAATAAATAGAGTGATCTAGAAATCTTAAGGAGAAATAAATGGAGAGTAAGGGTTCATGAGGAATCGTGCTCAAAAAAGAAGATGCATCACTAATCAATCCTCTTTGTTCTGTTCACATGTATCTGCTGTGACATAACTTTGGACTAAATGAATTTCTTAAAGTCCCAGTTTGTAAACCTTACTAGCGTTAAGATGTGCAAAAATATTTCCCTTTCTGTTAAAACCGCATAAATTACCAAACTTCTGGAAACAGAAAACTAACCAAGCTAGACTCAGTCCAGAAATGGAATTCATCACTTCAGATTATTTCCAGCCAATCTTGCCAAAGTCTAATTTTAGCTATCAAAGCAGTTTCTTCCTCTTTCTGATACGGTACTATGATAGTGCCAATGTATGCATGATAATCTTTTGTTAGCTCTTTCCTTATCTGTGATGTGAATATTTTTATTTTATGAATTTTTGGTGTGGATGTGCTTCTGTTGCATGATGTAAAATTTGCTTTTAGCTTGATCTTTTCTTCTGATTCATTATTGTTGTCATACTGTTACAGATTGCATTAACATATGCTGTAACATTTTATATGTTATTCCTATCATATATTCTAGCTTTTATTCATGGATTTTTTTTTTGGGAGCAGCTGAAACGAGTCATTGAATCTGATGCAGCAATGACAGAGGACCTAATTGCTTATAACATAATCCCGTTGGATGCGCCTACAGTGGGAACTGCTATCTTGTCTTTCGCTGAGGTCTTTTTTTTTTTTTTTTAAATTGTTTTTCTCTTCTTTACATGTCAAGTTCATGTTTATTGCTTTGCTCTTCTTCACATTGAAAAAGTTTATGGTTAGGTCCGAGCTGCAGTGTCAGCTTTGAAATACTTTGCAGGATTGCCTAGATTGCCTGCTGATTTTTCTATTCCTGACACAAGGAGTCCTGATATGCTTGATTTTCTACACTTTGTTTTTGGATTCCAGGTAAAAACTCCTGACTCGGGTTTTTGACCTTTCTTTTGTGCTATTCTTGTTCCTACTGCATGGGTTTTCTTTTGTCATTAGTGTAAAGATGCTAATGGAAATCTCTACTTAGTTTTGGTTTAACTTTTGATATTCTAAATCTGGGATCATTTGTTCTTGAAGTGAATGCTTCCTCCACGAGTAGCCACTTCTTTCTAATCTTTCTATCAACATTAGTGTGTATTTTTTTTTCAAATATATATAATATTTTCTTAAAAAATAACTAATTTCTTATGCTGTGTTCTGTTTTTCCTTTTCTTCCTTTACTTTCTTTCAATGAATTTCTGGTTCATAACTAAGTTTTTATATTTTAGAAATAAAATTTTAGTTTTCTTTCTTATATATATGTATGTATAATCAGTTGTAGCCCTAAATAAACTTGCATTATAAATAATATAGTAGCTATATAGATAAATAAGATTCATAGTCTACCTCTTGCCTGTGAGCATCACTAATTTGAATAGACATTATACATATTTAGCAGTGAGTTATTTTTAAGAGGATGTCTTTTCTTTGTTTCCAGAACATCAGTGAGTAAAAATTGATTCTGATGATTGATCTTAGTTTTAAAATTTGTATTCATGCATATATAAACCTATCACAAATATCAAACAATTGAAGTAAAAACTATTTTTAGATGAAGAAAAAAGCAAGTACAATTGAGTTTAAATTGGGGGGAGTGAGCAGGTTTAAAGAAGGAAAAGAGAATAGGGATGGTTGTACAGTTTTAGGAGTGGTGGTGGGGGAAAGAAAAGAAGTGTATGCGGTTGATTCAAGTAAATTTGTTCAGCATGTAATCTTTTTTGTTTCCTATTAACACAAAAAAAAAAAAAAAGATCCAAGTAAAATTTTTAACATATGTTTTCTTTTTGATGATGGTGGCTTTTATGCTTCCTGGACTCAATGGCGGATATATTATAATTTAGTAATAAGGCTTCTTCGTTTCTTGTGTCTAACCCAAAGATTGATGGCTTTCAGAAAGACAACGTTTCCAACCAGCGTGAACATATAGTTCTCCTTCTTGCAAATGAGCAATCACGACTTGGTATTCCTGAAGAAACTGAACCGGTAAATTTCATCATCTTGTTGTGATTCCTTTATTGTTGATTGGTTTTGGATGCTATACTTGTTGTTCACTAGGACATTTATTACTTAAGTAGGGGAGACAGTTCCACTATTCATCTTTTCTATCCACTCTTTGCTTCTAGACAGGGGCCAAGCTAGAAAATTTTATTTGGGGGAGCCAAAATTCTTTATAATGAATCATGTTTGAAAAATGACATGTGTATGTTAATATAAGATTACTGTATATTAGAGTATTTTATACTATAATCACAAGAAATATTTCTAGTCTCTCTTAGTAAATAAGAAATCAATAACATAAACAAGAGACAAAAATGATCCAAGATCAGTTATCCTTTCTGTTTATGTCCATGTTGTCACATGCCAGATTGATATTTGTGTTTTTTAGGACGTCTTTGCTGCAAAAAGCCAAATGCATGACATGAAATGAATTTTTCACTTAATGGTTGGTCGACACATTCAATTTGTGTGTTTGTGTGGGATAAGGTTCACTTGTCTTAACAATTTGGGGTTTTTTTTTTCCCTCTTTTTGGAGATTGGAATGCTGTTTTAATTTAAGTATAGTGTCATGTTAATATAAAGAAAACTTGACCTTCAATTACTGTACTATTTTATTTTGTTCAAGAAATTGGATGAGGCTGCTATCCAGGAGGTATTTACGAAGTCACTTGACAATTACATTAAATGGTGTAGCTACTTATGTATTCAACCTGTTTGGAGCAGGTATTTTTTTAAATACTTTCTGATTCTTTTTGTGGTTTTTGATCAATTATGCATATAGTTAATGGCATATATTGTTTAAAGAGAATTATCGTCATGTGCAGTTTGGACGCTATTGGCAAGGAAAAGAGATTACTTTTTGTCTCTTTGTATTTCTTGATTTGGGGTGAAGCTGCCAACATTAGATTTCTTCCGGAATGCTTGTGCTACATATTTCATCACGTAAGTTAATCCTCTGCAATTGATTGGGTTGTTCCTCCATCATATGTTGTTATTTTTGATAAATATCACCCTACTTTTGAATGAGTAAAAGTAAGGTTTTATGGAGATGTTTTTAGCTGCTTTTGGTTATTTGGAGTGAAAGGAATAAAGGATTTTTGAAGACACACTTGAAGAGGATGTCGAGGTGTTATTGGAGAAGATTATTGTCTTGGCTTCTTTGTAGGCTTCGATTGCAGAAGAATTTCAGGGGACCTCTTTTTTCTTTGTTTGGAAGCATTGGAAATCAGTTGCTTATCATGTGTCCTTGATTGGATTGTTTGTTTGTTTTTTCTGTTTTCTCTCTTTTGTTGTGGATCTCTGGTTCACGTAATCTTTTCTGTCTTTTTCTCCTTATTTGTAGTGTGCTTGCATGCTTCAGTCCTTGATTTTTATATGCATATGGACTATACTGGTCCTGCCTATATATGTTTTCCACTCAAAGATTTATTCTGTCCTATTTGATATCCTTAACTTTATTCTCATGGAAAATTGTCCCAAATTTTAGAGCATATACTGTCTCCAATCTTAAGGTGACTGCATGTCATTGTTCTCAAACATTGCTTACTTGCATTGTTCTTAAGAATTTGTTCCTCATTTGACGCTTCTGAATGTCAAATGCTTGGCAGCATTTGTCCATTATTCTAATTTTCTAACTAAATTTTATGTACAGATGGCAAGGGAAATGGATGAAATTTTAAGGCAGCAGGTTGCACAGCGAGCTAATAGTTGCAGTACTGATACAGATGTATCTTTCCTTGATCAAGTTATCACTCCTCTGTATGAGGTGGTTGCTGCGGTATGTCTCTCAGTCCTTGTGTTTGCCTACTGGTTAATATTATTAATTTACTATATTCTTGAAGAGGCTATTCAGTATAAGGTTTAATTTCTTTTGGAACAAATTTCTCTTCACTTCTTCTAGGCTTTGGGACAAAGTTTCTGTTTGTCATTCGTGGAGATTGGAATATTGTTATAGTTTGTGTGTTATTTTCTTTTTTCCACATATTATCTTTTTATATTTGTTTGTACACTACTAGTTCACCATCTTTGTATCTGTTGTTTGATTTAGACCATCAAAAGGATTTTATGAATTTTATTCTATTTTTTTAGGATTTCTTTCCTTTTTATATTTCTTTATTTGAGTTGGGATTGGTTTTCTTACTTTTGAATGATTTTTATTTACTATTGGGATTTGATTTTCTTTTCCTAGTTGAAATATATTTCTTTTTGTACTTAGGATTTAAGGGTTTAGGTGGTGGTTTTTTTTGGACTTTATTATGAATGATTAAGGTTGTTGAAGAATTTTCTCTGCTAGATTCTATCTAAGAATTTCTCCCTTAATTTTCTGTGTGATTTTCATCAATTCAATATTAGAACCCAAAAGATTCTACACAAATAATCATTTGCATGTATATTTATCTCAATTAATTGTCTGCAAAAACATGCAGGAAGCTTCAAATAATGATAATGGCCGAGCTCCTCATTCTGCTTGGAGAAACTATGATGACTTCAATGAATATTTTTGGTAAGATTTGTAAAACTTTATATGATAAATAGAAATTTGTACTATCTTAATGGCTGAAACCACTTGTTTTTGGTCTAGGTCACTTCATTGTTTTGACCTTAGTTGGCCATGGCGCAAGGGTTCGTCATTTTTTCTGAAACCAAAGCGGAGTTCGAAGGTTCGCACCTGTTTAACTGCTGTGAATCTGTTTTAGTTGTTGGAATTTGTTTTTTGTTTAGCTTTTATGTTGAATTGTTATTAGATTTGTGCTATATCTGTTCCTTTTGGTTTTCTATACACACTTGGAAGGTTTCATAGCATTGATGCTTTACCTAGCAAAGCCAAAGCATCATTAAGTTTTTGCCACCAAGATGATAAACTCATGTAGAACAGTTTTCCATTCAGCTGCCAACCCCGGTTTCCATTAACCCAAAATTCTGCGAGGCATTTGTTCATGCCCATGTCTCTTGCCTTTCTGTAAACTTAAAAAGTTAAATATTGGTAATGGTTGGTTGTGAAGTTACCATTTAGAGACAGCTTATTGCTTTTTCATAATTAACTTATCAGTTTGTTGACTCTCTCTACGAGAATAAATAATCATTTATTGAAAATGAAAATTTGATGGAAATGGTTCATCGCGGCATGCCATCTTATATTTAAAGAGCTGTGAGTGGTTCGGTCGTTAATTGCTTAACCATATTAGACAAAAAGTTCGTGTTTGGCTTGAAGCATGTTATTACATAGAGAAAATAATTTTATTGAAGCAGTATGGGATGCTTTAGTATTAAATGTTTTACTATTATGGATGTTTCTATGATTAGTTTGCTATATTTATTGTCTTATTACTCATGCCATAGTTTGGATCTTTTCTACTACTTAACCTATTCCAATTAGTGCTAAGCATCTTTCTTTTAGAGAAGTGATTAAGTTTCTAACGTGGAAAAAATAAAATGGCCCTTAATTGCTTTTGTATGTTTCAGTTGAGATATAAGTTCTGCTAGTTTGACTGCTCACTAGTAACAGAAGGTCAAATAGGATTAAAATTTAGAGGTAGATAGAAGGTCAACAGATCATAAGGTTGTTGGAAATGTGTTACCTGTATATCATATCGAATTTGATCATGTTTGTTCCATGGTGGTTTCATCTAACTTTAAGAGTTAGCTGTTCTTATTTTTGCCTTCTTCTGCCAAACCATTTAAAGTGCATCATGTCATGTCACTGGAGCTGAAGTCCCCAGATTTGTTCCTTTTGGATGAGAAATTTTTTGCCCATTTGTTGTCTGTGGATATTTGTTATGCTTGGCTATCCATTCAGCTATTATGTTTTTAGGTTTTCATTTATTTTTAATATTGTAGTGATCTTTTACCTTTTTAGTCAATTTGCTTACAGAGCTAAAATCGCACCCAAGTTGCATATGTTTGCAGATTATATTCTCATAGTGCACTCCATTTGTTCTTTTGCATACATTTTATGGAATTTTGTTATTCTCAAATAGTAATTCTCAATGTAAATGCATTTAGTTTTTCACTGCTTTTTTAATTTGAGATATTTGGTTAGTGGTGCCTTGCATGTTTGATCTGTTGTCAACTGCTTTCCTTAAATTTTTTTTATTTATGTTACAGAATTTTCTTAATTGCGGAGGAGGTCCACGCCAAGGGAAAACTTCATTTGTGGAGCATCGGACATTTCTCCATCTTTATCATAGTTTTCATCGACTGTGGATATTTCTGATCATGATGTTTCAGGTATACAATCTATCTCAGTTTCTCATTTAACATTCTTTGTTATGCAGGTGGTCTCCTAAAGTCTCCACCTCTCATAAGTCATAATAAACAAAAATGTATGAGAAACCTTAAAAATATTTTTATTTTTATCTTTTATATGTCTGTTTAAACTGTGGATCACTTAATATCAAGGTAGTCGTGGAATTGATAATTCTGTATCGGTTTCCAAATATTTGTTTTTGTTTATGAATAGTTAGCATGATTACAGTGAATCATTTTAACATTTTTAAACCTTGTTCCAATGTTAGGGACTAGCTATCATTGCTTTTAATGATGGACATCTTAATTCCGAAACCTTACGGGAAGTTCTGAGTCTTGGCCCTACATATGTTGTGATGAAGTTCTTTGAGAGTAGGTTCCTTTTGCATTTTGTTACAATGTCATTGTTATGTTGCTTTTATTAATTACTTGGAAGTACCGTGTGCCAGTCTAGAAGATAACTAATCTTAGCAAAGTCATTTGTTGCATGCCGCTTGATTTAATCTCTTTAATTGCTGAAGTGCTTTTTTCTTGATCTAGGCGTGTTGGATGTTCTCATGATGTATGGTGCCTATTCGACAACAAGACGTTTAGCTGTTTCTCGAATTTTTCTCCGATTCGTTTGGTTTAGTGTTGCTTCAGTCTTCATAACTTTCCTTTATGTGTATGTTCTTTCATTCTGTTAATGTTTTATTCCTTATTCATTTTTGTTTGATGATCTTGTTTCGTTATGTTTGATCTCTATTTGTAGATCAAATAACCTTCTTTATTTTCTGCATTGTTTGTGCTCTTATGCAGGAAAGGTGTGCAGGAGTATAGTAGACCAAATGAAAAACCAATTATTTTTAGATTTTATGTGATGGTTATAAGCATCTATGCTGGTTTCCAGTTTTTTCTTAGTTTCCTAATGCGAATACCAGCCTGCCACCGAATGACTAATCATTGTGATCGCTGGCCTGTAATTCGCTTCGTTAACTGGATGCGCCAGGTTTTAGTCTTTTCATTGTGTGTTTGTATCTAATTGTTTTAGGTTTTCTATCCTTTTTTGATCTATTTTAGCTTTATATCGTTGATGTTTTGTTTTGTTTCATTAAAGGAACGGTACTATGTTGGACGTGGCATGTATGAGAGGAGCACTGATTTTCTTAAGTAAGCTCTAATCTCCGTTATTTTTATTATCTTGATTATGATTCTATTGTTTTTTTTTTGGGTTGAATTTGTTCTCTCTTTCATTTTTTTTTGTTGGTGGGGACAAACAAAATAAATTAAAGAAATGTGAGAAGAAAGATGACGTCTGATTTCCTGAATTTGCTCAACATGGAAAATGAGAGATTGTATTTTAATGGTACTGCAAGACAATATAAGTTGAACTGATTTTAATGTTACTGCAAGACCATAGAAGTTGAACTGACTACTTGAATAGTTGGCACTTTGTCTCACTCATTAGAAAGTGGAATAGAGAATAAAATAAAAAGAAACTGGTAAATCAATATTTTGAACCGTTCAATGGACTAGCAAGATTCTCAACTTCTGTGACCACAGAAGTGTTTATTCTGGTTATTCAACTTTTTATTTTCTTTGAGAAGAACAAAATATTGAAAAATTTAATATTCTTCTATATGTAATTTGGATTTGTTTTTTTTTTTTTTTTTTTTTTTGGTTTTTTTNTTTGTTTTTTTTTTTTTTTTTTTTTTTTTTTTGGGTGATGATATTACGTTAAAGATATGAGTAGGCATTTTTCACTATATTTATCTTTGTAATGCAGGTATATGTTTTTTTGGCTTGTTGTTTTAAGTGCAAAGTTTTCATTCGCCTATTTCCTCCTGGTTAGTTATACTTGTTACGATTAATGACATTGATTTGGGATTCTTTTTTCTTTTTTCTTTTTTCTTTTCTAAATCTTTTTGTTTATGGTTTTTTCAGATCAAGCCATTAGCAGCTCCAACAAAGTTTGTAGTGGATATGGGTACCGTGCAATATTCTTGGCATGATTTTGTATCTAAAAGTAAGCAACCAACATCCTTAAACTATGTTTATCTACCATATTGAATAGGTTAGTAATGTGTGTGTATATATGCATATGGACCCTCTTAATATGTGTTTTAAGGGCACGTGTTAACAAACTTAAAATGGTATGTAATAATGCTCTTCTATTATTTTAAGAATTGAAAAGTAATCTATTAACAAATATCACTTCCTTAAACGCTAAGTATGCATAATGCTCTTCTATTGTTTTAAGGGCACGTTTTTTAACTTGTGCACAAAGTGCATCTTTAAGATAACCCTTTATAACTTTTTTGTTGAAATTGCAAATGGGTACATGCGAAATGATAAATGTTGCAACAATTTGTATATATGTATATTTTTTTAAAAGACTAGTGAAATAGTATACTAGTCTTCAATCTGTAGTATTCTATGACATTATCATCCTTTAACTGTAACTTTTAACTGCTTCTAAAATCTGTCTGTGCTTGCAGATAACCATAATGCTTTGTCAGTTGCTAGTTTATGGGCTCCAGTAGTTTGTGTAAGTTGGGAAACCTGTGTATATTCATATATGTGTTTTCAGTGTGTGACTTTATGGATCAGATCGCTAAATTTATTTAATCAATTTGATTTTTTGCTGAAATGTGTTTGATTGATGTTGGATGGATAAAATTTAAATTATAGAAGAAGCTTTTTGCTTGTTAATGTGTGCAATCCTTTTTTATTTAATCATTCATTTGGATTTTATCTTAAGTCAACCATTTTTTAAGTCCAAATATCCTGAAGACTTTTTATGTTTTTTTTTTTTAAATTTTCTTTCTCTCTCTTTTTGTTTGTGTGAGTTTGATTGATTTTTGGTTTAATTTGTTTCTAGAAGTGTTGAAGTGATTAAATTTCATTTATTATGGACTCTTATGGAAAGAAATTCGATACTCAGGGATTCTAAATTTGATTTTCATCCCAATTTTAACTTAGGTTGATAGTTGGTAGATAAGTAGCCAGAAAATTTCTTCAATGGATTTATTAGTGACCTAATTTTTAATTGTATAGAAGATCTATATGTTTTTATATAGCTTTAACCTGCCTTTCGTGGGTTGATTCTGTCTCTTGTATTAGATGCCTGGTCGATGGTTGTGTTATCTTTTTTTTTTTTCAATTAGTCATATGCTTGGTTAAATTTATGTTTCTGCTTAGTTGCACTATGATAGATGCTCTCGGTTTCTTTCAGTAAAATTTGATTTCACTTTTTGTTCTTTCCTTCTGCTACAGATCTATTTGTTAGATATTCATGTGTTCTACACCATTATATCTGCTATTTGGGGATTTTTGCTTGGTGCTAGAGATCGTCTTGGGGAGGTACGTATTTGTTTTTCTGCTAGTAATTTTGCACGAGAACAGAGCTTGGTTTCTTCTCATTTCAGTGCTTAATCATTATTTTTTATTGCTGCAAGGTGTGCATTGGAGGCTTTTTATATTTCATTTTGGTTTCTTTTTATTCTGTTGCATTTTTCTTAAAAGTTACACTTTTGTGAAATGATTCAGATTCGATCTTTGGAAGCTGTTCATGCACTTTTTGAGGAGTTTCCTGGGGCTTTTATGCGCAACCTCCACATTCCTCTTCCTAACAGGTTGGATTTCCATTTGTTTGTATTATTTGTTTTCACCCAATTTTTACAATGATATTCATTCTTGTCAGTCACTTGTATGTATTTCTCTCTCTCTACTTTGCATCTGATTGGATTTTTTTTCCTTTGCAGGACTTCCCACCTGTCATCTGGTCAGGTTAGTGCCTTAGTGGTTTACAAAATTAATATTCTCAATAATGCTATTTGAAAATATTTCTATTGCTGGGACGTTAATGAAATTATTATTTTGTGAGAATTGTGTTGAAAATGTGCTAGCTACTCTTATCTGGTATATCAGAATTTTTGCTCTTCCAAAAGCCATTTTAGCCGACAATTTAGATTCTTGTACTTTTATCTCCTTTAAATTCAAGTAGCTTTAGTTTTTAGTTCTTTGTTATCCATTTTGTTTTGCTTTTCTAAATCACGCTTGAGAAGATAACTCTGGTAAGTTTTTGAACTGTGAATCTGAAGGTTGTTGAGAGTAAAAAGGTTGATGCTGCTCGATTCTCCCCATTTTGGAATGAAATTGTTAAAAATCTCAGGGAAGAAGATTATATCACTAACCTGTAAGTGGTGGAAAATTTTCTCAATTTGTTGTTGTATTTGGTAGCCCTCAATCTTCTGTTCTGTATGCACTTGGGAGTGATGCAGATTTTCTCATTCTTGTTGTAATTGTTTTGGAATCATTTTTCCACCCTCATCTTTCCAGGGAAATGGAGTTGCTTCTGATGCCACAAAATTCAGGGCGTCTACAGCTTGTTCAGTGGCCCCTCTTTCTTCTTGCTAGCAAGGTCATTTGATTTCCAAACACTATATTTTCTTATATTTATTTCTTTTTTTTTTCCTTTCATTTGTGAAAAAACTGTGTTTTTTAATACTATTAGTTTAATTTTTTTAATTTTATCAAATTGAGTATCTTAATGTTTTGTGTAGATAATTTTGGCTAAAGATATTGCTGTAGAGGATAGATATACACAAGATGAGCTCTGGGAAAGGATTTTAAGAGATGATTATATGAAGTATGCAGTTGAAGAGTTCTACCACACTCTTAGATTTATACTATTGGAAATATTGGATGATGAAGGAAGGCTGTGGTAAGTTCTTATTAAACTATAGGGGTGCTCTAAGTACCTAATTTGGGTATAGTAATAATTTCTGTTCTTTAATCACTATTCTTTCAGGGTTGAAAGGGTATATGCTGACATTAAAACCAGCATAGGGAATAAGACCATTCATGATGATTTTCAGCTAAATAAGCTGCCACTTGTTATTTCAAGAGTAACTGCACTCATGGGTATTCTGGTTTGTTTTCTACTCTCTCTCTTTCTCTCTCATTCTATACTTAAATATTAATTGTTAAAGAAAAGCTGTTCTAAATCTTCATTTCTTTCTTTTCTTTCATCTTTGTATTATACATGTCTTTGATGGAATCTTTTCTCAGATTGTTCCTTTGACAATTCGCTCAGAAATAATTTAAGTGCTATATGGTGAGATTAAAAGTGGAACATACAAAGAGGGCTTAAATTAAATTTTCTGAATGGTGATCATCACCAATTTCAGGAATGTAAGAAGGATTAAAATTTCATTTTTGATAATTCTTTTTTGGGACAATTTCAAATAGTACCCTTGTGTTTTGACATAATCTCAAGTAGAAAGCAAGTTTATCATTTTCATCAACAAGACCCCTGAGGTTTGTTTTTTTTAATCAAGTGCTAATTTTAACCCTTAAAATACAGATTTGCTCCTACTAAATTTTTTTTTCCTTAATTTTAACACAAAGAAAGAATAAATAAAAAATAAACAAATTATACTCCCATAATAAAAAAAT
>JANLJB010030459.1:0-25103 GCA_026212285.1 Bursera cuneata | reverse complement strand
ACAAAATTTATGAACATAATGAAGATTCAAAATATTAATAAAAAACAGAAACAAAATTGCAGCTAAATTATCATTTTTTTAATGAATTGACAACACAAATTATCGATATTATATAAATAGATAATAATAGTATATAATTTATATATATACCTTTGCTTGCTGCTCTTCAGGAGAAGGAGATTTCTCTGACGAACTTGCTCTTGACTTTCTGCAAGACATTCTTTCAAATTTCAACAAACTGAAAAATCAAAAACCAACAAAAGCTATTAGAATATTATTATATCAACATATAACCAAAACAGTAAATAAATAAAATGTGTCAAAGTCTTCTTTAATTATTAACCAATTTCCACCTTTATTCTTAATCAACCAGGTCAAGAAAAGCATAAAAAAACATAAAAATAAATAAATTCTTATAAGATTCCTCTTGAAATATATATAAAAAAATATCTTTGAACTTCCAAAGCTAAAAATAAATGGGAAGCAGAATTTACCACTTTAATCACAGGGCGGTGCTCATGTTCTGGAGAACAAAAACGAAACCAAAACCTGGTTAAAAATACAAATATGAGCATAAGAAAAAAAAGAGAGAGTAAAAGAAACGTTGTGTCTAAAGAAATGAGAAAAAAAAAAAGTAAAAAGAAAGCAGAGAACAGAGAAGAGAATGATTAAGTTATAGTTGTTTTCTGATATTAAGTTCCAATTCAACGTGATCCTCTGAATGCGTGGTGGTCTAGAAACAAGTTTGACCAGCCGGTGGTCAATCCCTCCCCACCACAACCTTGAGTTATAATCTCACAGAGATAGAAAGTAATAATTTATCCAATAATCTTTGGATTTATTAGTCAAACAGTTTACTTAATGGGCTAACGATTGATTAATTATAATATTAATAGTTTACCTTGAAGGATTAACGATTTTAATGAAGAATTACCATATAGGATTAATAGATTAACGGGTTAATGGATTTAGTTAGATAAATTCAAAGATTATTAAAATTAGCTATTTCCTTTACCGTCTTTCAAATCTGGTTTTTGTTTTATGCTTCCTATAAGCAATATGAAACATAAAAATTAAGTCTAATAATTATTATTCTTATAAATATTATACTTAGGTTTAGGGTGGGTTTATTTTGGTAAGTTTAATTATTATTACTATTTATTTTATTATTCACGATTATTGCTGTACATTTTCATGTCTATAGGCTGACATTCAATTTCTTTATGTTTTTAGAGAAATAAGAGTGCCAATATAAAAACTACTTTATTATATCCAATTAATTGATTTTTTTTTTTAAGAAAATATATCTATTATGAATGAAGTGTTATGCAAAATTGAAAATAAATACAGATTGTAAAAAATGGACTGAGTTAAAGGATGCATTTAAAAAATGATTTTGTTTATAAAAGTTTAGATACTATGAACTTTTATCACACATAGATAAATGCTTTTTTTTTTTTGTCGAACATTAACCTTTGATAATAAATAGTGTCCAACACAATATATGACATAACGTATATCAAATATTTATCGTTGGACAAATCATAATATTTAAATTTTTAATATTTAATTTATTTTTCAAATGAATCCCTTAATTTAGTTATTATTTTTTTCTTTATTTACCCACAATGAATTTGAAGCAGTAATGGATAGAGTTGTAATATAGTTTCACATAAGACTTTTACATAATTTTTTTTTGAAATTAATACCATTTATTTTTAGGTTTCTAATAATGTGGAATTAATTGAATTCAGACCAAACGGCTTACTTCGACAGCGGATCTAGTTAGGGATCAGTCGACTTAAATTGTATTTTGGGCCAGTGGACCCAATACCCGACCCATAGAAAAATAGTCAATTTGGGCCCATTTGGTTTCCTTTAATCCTAGCATTTTGTATTTCTTCTGATACGTAACAGGTTTTGAATAATTTCATAACTTTTTAAAAATTATTAAGAAAAAAAATTAACTGTTAAATAATCCAATTTATTTTAGAAAAGCTTAAATTTTATTTTTAGAGGAATTAGTTTGATTTTTCACTTTTTTTAAATTAATAAAATTATTGACAAACAAATTAAAAACTTAATTTTCTCTCTCTTTAAAATACTTATATGGTTTTAGATATTACAATGCATTAAATTCTTGAGGGAAAGCAAGGGTATTCAAGTCATTTCATATATTCTCCTTCATGCAAAAGCTTAAAGCTAAAAGGCAAGGACATTATTGATGAATTACTAAAATGTTGAGTAGTAGGGAAGATTTGGAAAGAAGTTCAGGGGAAAATTTAAAAACACAAAGTATAAGGACTACTTTTAAATTCACACAAATGAAATCCAAAGAAACATAATATTACGAAATTTATTTTATAAATATTATCACGTACGAGAAAAGGGTTTCGTTGTTCATTGAGACCCTGAAACGAGAATCAACGTCGTCGTCGTCGTCATCCTTCTCTTCTCCTCCATTCCAAGACGCAATACATCACCGTCGTTTCGAACTTCTCCCAGGTAAACCTAATTCTGCAATTCTGCTTTTCTTTTTCCAACAATGTTTTCGAAAACATAGAAAACCATTTCTGTGCTTCCAAATGGTTTCTGTAACATTGAGATTTTGAATGCGAAACCAATCTTAGGAAAAGTGGGTAAGTTGTTGGTGTGTGCTTTTGTGTACAGAGTAGTGGCAGTTACTCAGGCGGAGTGATTGACTGATCGAATAATAGAAGAAAATGCAGAATTGGTTGTGAAAAAGTCAGTTTTGGTATCGTTGTTGTAAATGCCATGGCTCAGCAATCGTCGCGACTCAATCGGTTGCTCACTTTGCTGGACAGTATCCTTTTGGTTTGTGTGTTAGTTTCAAGATGTTAGCTTTAAGTAGTGGATCTGATGTGGAGTAGCGTAGCTGCAACTGTTGTTTCCCCTTTTTTTTTATATATATATTTATGTGTTGTGCAATGGGCGTGAAAATTTTGGGTTTTCGTTAACCATACTTTTTAAAAGCTGGTTCTACGCAAGGAACAAGATTTACAGCTGCACGGCAGATTGGGGATATTGCGAAATCACATCCGCAAGACTTGAACTCACTATTGAGGAAGGTACATGATTTTGTTGCCTCCCATTTTTTTTTAAATTTAATTTTGGAATCTTTTTTTTTTTTTTCAAGTTGTCTTTGTCATTTCTAAGCGTAGAAGATGTTACTAGAGGACTTACATTTGTTAATTAGTACCAACATTGTGTTTGCTTTAACTCTAATTAGAAACAAGTAGAGAATTGATTCAACCATTAATCTTCTTGGCTTCTAGGAAAATTAGATATTTAGACTCGAAACTAGAAGTTGCATTGTTGTTTATAACTCCCAGAACGAAGGCATGCATTCATAATTTGGTCTTGGTTTAGTTGGAGTTTGGCCTTCAAGGCTGGCTTAATGGCTTTCTCGAAATTTTATTGTTCAGTCAAGGGTTGCTCTTGCAGTCTGCTTCACCTGTAAATAATCTTCTTCAAAATAACATCTGCCCTTGGTGATCTTTTCTTGGGAATGTCTTTGGTTCATTCTTTTGTTTTTCTTGGTTTAACTTATTGAGTATTACTGTACCATTACAACTATTGTTAACTGCATATTGCTAATTCTTGTTAGAATTATTACATGTTGTTGAACCCCATGATTGAGCCATAGGATGCTGCCTTTAGCCCTGCATCTTTGTTTCATCTGCATACTGCCTTATTTAGAGTACGGTTGTTACAGGTTAACTATTGGCCAAACGAGCTTTCTAATTTTATAAGCTCTTTGAATTTTATTTTTTTGGTGTTGTTTTGTTACATATTAAAAAAGCTTATGAGTGACTAAGTTTGTTCTAGGATAAGCTCAAATTTGAGGCTTTTGTTCTTTTTGAGCTTTCTTAAAGTCTTGAAATGTCAATGATACCTATATTTTATATTTAAAGTTTTACCCTATTTTTCCTGATAACAAAACTTCTTAGAATTTAATATAAATAGTTCTTGTATATTTGTCCAACCAAACAACCAATGGCTTTTTAGTAAAACTCCATCTTATAAGCTCTGATCCGATAAGATATAGTTTTATAAGCTTTACATGAATAAGCCCACACAAACGGACTCTTATTTACTCTTTTTTTCTTTTTAACAAAAATTCTAATGGGTCTCTATATTTTGTAAGATCAGGTTTCTCAATATCTTCGTAGTAAAAATTGGGATACAAGAGTGGCTGCTGCTCATGCTATTGGGGCTATTGCTCAGAATGCTAAGCACACATCTTTGACTGAATTATTCACTTGCGTGGAGACAAAGATGTCTGAGGCTGGGATATCTGGTATTGTTGAAGACATGGTGGCATGGCCCAATTTTCATTCTAAAATAGTAACAAGTGTTTCATTTAGAAGGTTGCCAATATTTTTCATTGATAATCTTTATGTTTACTGACGTTGTTGTATTCAAATAATGTGTTTGTTCTCATATTTACTGACTTTAAATTTGTATAACTATCAAACTATTACAGCTTTGATATGAACAAGGTGTTGGAGTTTGGTGCTTTATTAGCATCTGGAGGACAGGTAATACAACATTTTCCAGGTTTTTATCTTGCAATCTGATCAGTTATTGTTTGGGGATATCACTAAATCATGTATTGATATAAATTCTCATTCCAATTTTAATGCAGGAATATGACATAGCAATTGATAATTCTAAGAATCCTAAGGAGCGACTAGCTAGGCAGAAACAAAATCTCAAACGCCGTTTGGGTCAGTAATTCTTCTACTTCCACTGATATATTTTGGGTTTAGTAATCTTAGAAGAAGCAGAATCTGAGATGTTAAAGGTGTTTGGATTTTTTTTTTTTTTTTTTATATTTTTATTTTGAAGGGATGGTGTCAATCATGTTAAACAGCTTAATCTTCGTCATTCCAATTGGAATTCCCACTCATTTGAGGTGGGGAGAGATAAAGATTTGTAGTTAGACAGCTAGGGTACATGTTCATTTTATTTTGACAACTTGGATGACATGAGAGATGGAATGGTGAGTTTTAATTTGAGGGTTAACATTTTTTATTTGAGTATTAATAATGATAAGATGAGGAGAACCACATTGTTTTGGTAAGTACCATTTTTGTTGTTGCTGTTAATTCTTTGATGAAGAAGGGAGCGTGTTTAGAAAATTGTCTTGATGTTAGATAGACAGGGGATCTGGAGTTTATATATGATGTAGAACAATTTAAGTGGAATCCTTAGAGTTTATTTTAATTAGGATTTATGTCATTTTTTAGTTTTTATTATCTTCAAGATGTCGATTGTTATTAGAGTTAGTTTGTGTTATAGTTTAGATTAGGGTTCTTTAGCTTTATAGAGGTTTGTTTCGTTCATCATCGGCAATGACTTATTTATAAAATTTCAGAAAATTTACTTCGGAATTTTACTTTCTCGTGGATTCAAAAGTCCTTTTGTGGATTCAAACCGCACTGCTAAAGCTTCATTTGGTGTTTTTCTTATTATGCTACATCAATACACATGTAAAAAGTATAGAGAATTAGATTAAAAGAAAAAAAAAAAGAGCAAGTTATCTGCAAACCCAGTTAGTGTATTGGGATATACAATTGTAATTTGGATAGTAATAAAACAATATTTATGGAAAACCAAAATGCAAGGGACTGGAATGTTTAAACAAGTTTGTTTTGATTTGGCTTGATATTGGAATGTAAGTGGCTGGTCTTCATCTGAGGCAGGGTTTTTGTTTTGAGGCTTCGTAATAACAATGTAAGGGACTTCATTTAGACACAAGGGTAATGTAAGAGGCTAGTAAGTATTATGGTAAATTCCTTAAGTAACTTGTTATTTTTATTTTATTTTATATTTAAAATTTTTGTATTAGAAACATGTAATTGGTTTTATTAATAATAAGAATAGATTTTTCAGCGGTGGTATTTTCCTTGCAATATTCTGTTTTAGTTTAATGGTAATGAATTATTTTAATTAGTTTGGAGTTCAAGTGCGCAGTTTTATCTTTAATATGTCACTGAGGTTCTCTCATGTCCTCTCCACGTGGCTTATGTTGGAAATGATGTTCTTTTGCTTTCTCGACGTGGGATAACTGTTTTAAACTGAAAAGAGATCTGGTATTGAGGCTTAATAAAAGATGAGTTTTTTTTTTTTTTTTGGTATTGAGTGTGGTCTTCTTTGTTTAATCTCATTGTACAATATTGACCAGTTAAATGAAGTAGGCTGGTAGTTGGAGGTTTGTAGGATTCTGTACGCTCTATAGTTATAAAAAAAAAATGGCATAGTTTGGCTTTTAAATGTTGGTTTTTGAATATGCTAAATCTGTTCATGATGCATCTTCTGAACTAAATGAGTGGTGTAAAGAGTGGTACTCAATAAAATTATCTTTAAGCATTTCAGTTTCTTCTTAAGTTTTTTGGGTCTCATCTTGTTTTGTTAACTTTGTTGCCTTCAAAGAAGAGTGTTTTTGTATGCATGATTCCTTTTCATCTTGTCGTCTCTTGAATGTTTTTCTAGGCAATGAGTTGATTATTATTACTTGTGTAAATAATTTTAGAATAACATGATTCCTTTTATCAGGTTTGGATGTATGTGAGCAGTTCATGGATGTCAATGATATGATCAAAGATGAAGACCTAATTGTACACAAATTGCATACCCATGGAAATGGGTTGGACCGTAGATTTTTTACTTCTACCTCTGTACGTAATATACAACAATTTGTTTCAAGTATGGTTCCGGGTGTTATTTCTAAAAGGCCAAGTGCAAGAGAATTGAATCTCTTAAAGAGAAAGGCAAAAATAAATTCAAAAGACCAAGCAAAAGGTTGGTCTGAGGATGGAGATATGGAGGTTCCTAATGCTCAAAATGTGACTACTCCAAAGGGCTCACGTGCTGATCCCTTGAATTCAAACAAGGTACTAGAACCTCTTTTCTTTAATCAATATCATTCATTTTTTCATCTGTTGTTACTTTGCAGAACCTTTATTTATATGTGTAGATGTCCCATGTCTGTTTGTCCTAGAAAATTTCTATTGCATACATATCTATGCAAGGTGCATGAATGTGTGTACGTGGATGTCTATGCACCTATTGTTGAATTGCTTTTTTATCTGTGTGTGCACGCAGTTATGCATGTGTAAGCTAGCTGATGATTGAATTGATTTTTATTGGTTCTTTTATGGTGTTGTGTTTCCTTTCTAGATGCAGTTTAAATTACGTTGCAATTTAGTTCACTTGAGTTTTATTTTTAGGACTCTGTCCTGTTTATTTTTGTTCTGTAACATTTTTCGGTTTTGGTAAGTTTTTTATATTAACATCAGATTGTGATAAGATTAGAGCATATCTATTCTGGGAATTTCTTTTTTTCCAAGGAGTAAGTAATTTTGAAATTGACAAGGTTTATATCTATTATGCATGTAACATACATTAAAATGTTGGCTTTTATAAGATACCTACTTTCATTGCTGGTCTCGCAGCAGCAGGTCTATGTGAGGGGAGACCTGAATATAATCTCATTGTCTGGAATTTCCATGATAATAGAGTACTTTTTGGAACACATTGCATATTAATAGAAATGAGCAAGTTTTCCCCTTATTCACCTCGTCTTCTCCAACCGCTTTTCAGTATTTTTCCCTTTTGTAAGTATATTCTCAAAAATGTGATTATGAAATTTAATAACCGCAAATGCATGTAAAAATGTGAATCGTTTGGACTTAACTGTCAACTAAATTATATAGCGACAAATAGTTATCTAATACTCTTGAATTTTTACCAAATAGATGAGTTTTAAGTTATTCATGAAAATTTGTTTAACAAGATCGTTGTTTATTCTTTTTTGGCACTGTATAAAGCATAACTATCACATATTTCATGTGCCTAGATGATGTAAGCTTATAGTGAACAGAAACAATGCTACTGCCTACAAGAGGGTTTCTATAAAACTGCAATTGCTATTCAATAATGACATCAAACCTTTGGGTAGGTTTTGGTCTCTGGAAATTCCTTGGAATTAGAAATTGGTTGGGGTAGTTGGACCTATAGTGATACTCGAAATACCTTTTTAAAAAAAAAAAAAATTTGTTATTACTATAATGTTTTTGAGTAGTTTACTAATAAATACATATAATATTATTAAATAAAATAACATTATTTTATATATACATTCAGCTTATGCCTAATTTTGACTTAAGCTCTAATCCTTTTTTGTTAACTCCATTTCGCCAAGACGCCCACTTGATTGGATGCCCCTCTCTTCTCTAAAAGAGTACTCTCTCTTACAATCACTGTGAAAATACTTTGTTTAATTAAAAATAAAGAAATGGTATTAAGAATATTGAAGAAAATATTGCGATTTCTCTTTCAAATCATTTATCTAATGCTTTTTTAAAAAAAAAAAAAAAAACCTGAAACTGAATAGAGAAGTAGAAGAAATTATTTTGTTCTCTTTTGTGAATGTTTTGTAAATGGAGATGAGTTTGAAGAATGGAGAAGAAATATGCTGATTTCTCTTGTAATCACTTATTACTGAATGAAGAGTTTGAAGAATGTTAAAAAAAAAAAAAATCTAATTTATCTTGCTTTTTTATGGGTGCAGGGAATATAACTACCAAGTGGAATAAAAATTAGGGGATTGTGGTTTTCTTGTATTATTAAGGGTGTTTGAGTAAAAAATTATTTTTCAAATTTTGTGAGTGTATAGATAAATTGGTTGTTCAGTGTATTAATGTGGGTGAAAAGCCGCATCCTTAGAATTTTATAGATGTCTAAGTGTGATGTCGGACATATTTATATCCTGTCTTGGTATGGCAAAAAGTTAGCAATGTACGTTTTATGTATCATGAAAATTGAATATTATTGTAATGACTTGAGTCCTTATGACGCAACGCTATTGTTCACTTAGGGCTCTAATAGTTTTGTTTTTGGTCCTCACACCCAAAACACTACTTTTTAATCAAGGGAACCTTAGGTGTTATGTACTAGCTCAGGAACTCTCACATGAGCTTTATGTGACTCTTCCACATGGATTGTTACCATATACCTAGTGCCAGCAAGAGGCCCCCGTTAGGCATGGCTCATGACAATCCACCCACCTATCGGCCACATGTCCTTGTATAGGGCTCACTAACTATTGGTCATGTTCTTGCTATGAAATTAATTCTAAAGACCATACTCTCTTTTTAATAGAGGGAAACTCAAGTGTGATATATTAGCTCTAGAACTCTCATGCTAGTGATGTGTGACTCTTGCACATGGATTGCTCCATACATGTAATGCCCACAATGGGGCCTTGCCTAGAAACTCTTGTGGCAATTATAACTTTTTCTTTGGTCCTGAAAAAGAGATCCTTAATTTACTTTTCCCTTTCGCATTTTTACATTTAAATATTAGGTGCAACAACTTTATGTTTCTTTTCCGTGCAGGTAGATTCGAGTCTTGATGAAGACAGTTTGGATCAGGATGGGGATGGGCAGTGGCCATTCCGTAGTTTTGTTGAACAACTTATTCTTGATATGTTTGATCCTGGTAAGCTTTTTATACATTCGTTATGCTTACAAACTTCTTTTTGACATTGGGATGATAGTTCATCTAACAATATATTGTCAGTTTGGGAGGTTCGACATGGTAGTGTTATGGCTTTACGAGAAGTTTTGACCCATCATGGTGCTTCTGCTGGGGTGTTTATGCCTGACTTGAGCTCAGATGGTGCACTATTTGTTGAATTTAAAAATAAAGACTATTCAAGTACGATGAAGAGAGAGAGAGAAATTGATTTGAATATGCAAGTTCCAGCAGATGAGCTGGAGCCCAATTTGAAAAAGACAAAGTTTGAAGATGCACCATCTCAGCTGGTGGATGCATTGGTCTCTCCTGCAAAGTGTGATAGCTTTAACATTGGCATAAAGGTTGAAGATAGTGGATGCAGTTTACCTGCAAAGCAGGTCAATGGTCAACTTGATGTTAGTTCTGTTAAGGTGGAGCCAGATTCTAGTTTTGATGGTGTAATTTGTCCATCTAAAGAAACTGTTGACATAGCAGAGCCAAAGGGCTATTGTGAGATAAATGGGGCTTCTTTAAATTCAGATATACTGAAAAATCTTCCTGAAAACTGCGAGCTGATGAACTGGTTAAAAATAGTTAGGCATTCATGGCAGAAAAATTGTGAATTTCTTCAAGAATGTGGAATTCGTTTCTTATGTATATTATCGCTAGACCGGTATTGCTCTCTTTCCCTTTTGATTGTAGCCACAATTTGGTTTCTTGCAACTTCATTTTATTGTTAGTTGTATAAGGAAAAGCTATCTATCTATTTTCTAGGTCCTTATCCTTTATTATTTTATTTTTTTCTCTTGCAGGTTTGGAGATTATGTATCTGATCAGGTTGTTGCTCCTGTACGTGAAACCTGTGCTCAAGCATTAGGTGCTGCTTTTAAATATATGCATCCCACCTTAGTTCATGAGACATTGTATATCTTGCTGCAAATGCAGGTAAATACCCTGTAAGTACATTCTTTTAGTCTTCTATTACATTTGAGATACTGTGTTTGCCATTTTCTAATTGCTGCTTTCTGATTATATGCTCTGTAATATCTCTTTGTTTTCAGAATAGACCAGAATGGGAAATTCGTCATGGAAGCCTTTTGGGCATCAAGTACTTGATTGCTGTGCGGCAGGTAAAGTTTTGTTGGTTAAATTTAACCTGTTTTCTGTGTAATTAATAAAATTTTCTGTTCTAAAATTATAAGATATCTGAGTTTCATTTATTTGTCTAAGTCATCAATATTGGGTCTTTTAGATTTAAAATATTATGTATCAGTTTCTCTGTTCTTTTGTAAGCCGTGCATTTATTTATTATGAAGTAATCTTTGCACTCAAGTTGCAGGTCTATTTTATGTGGTTTCTACTTTTCCTTATCATGCTATCATGGCTGTTTTGTTGACACCAGGAGATGCTTCGTGATCTTCTTGGCTATGTTCTTCCTGCATGTAAAGCTGGGTTGGAGGATCCTGATGATGATGTCCGAGCAGTTGCTGCTGATGCTTTAATACCTGCTGCCGCTTCTATTGTTGCTTTAGATGGTCAAACATTGCATTCCATTGTTATGCTACTTTGGGATATATTGCTTGATTTGGATGATTTAAGCCCATCCACTAGTAGGTATGTATACATGGTGGGATTTTTTTTTCTTCTTCCTCTTTGGTTTTGTTTAGGAGCAGATGACTTTTGTTTTTGTACTATATGTTATATGGTGAAAATGAAATGTATATATTCATGCACACTACTGCTCAAGTTAGTAAACACAAAATTGCTTTTCAAAACTATTTGGGGCTACAAAAGGTCCTTTTAACTCTTAACTCATCAATTGCCCATGGTCAAACATCCTTGCAAATTTATAGTCTTGATGCGAAATAATTTTTCTTTCTAGCAGGGGTTGACGTTTGAGCCTTGTTTAACTCTATGTTTGATGGATTGTTTTCATTTGTCATATCAAATCTTAGCCATTGGTGGAGAGCCAATGTCATGTGTGGGGCCTTTAGTTGGGAGATGTCACCTTATTTTGAGCATGTCGGTTGGGCCTTTTAGTTTTCTAGTTCAGGAGAGTTACCATTTATCCTAAAAATTTTAATGATTCATTACGGAATTTTGAGTCCACATGACTGTTCCATCATTATGTGTAATTATTTGCCGATAATGTTTGTCATTGTTCCTGAAAACAAGAAACTCAATTAAAAGGAAGATTAAAAATCCCCAATTAAATATAGGATAATTATGGAGGTTTGAGTGGCCATTTCTAGATAATATCAAGTCATTTTTTTTGGTTGCATTTGGTTTTGAGTGTGGAAATTAATTTGATCAAGTGTAGAACTCCAGTATTAAGTTTACGCTGATGCTTTATTCAATATTTAAATTACAATATCAAAAGTTATGATTGAGCTACATTTCAATTCTACCGTAGTTAATCAATTAAGTCTGAAGGAGAATTTTTCAGAAAGCCTCTTATCTGTTTGCAGTGTGATGAATCTGTTAGCGGAAATATATTCGCAGGAAGAGATGATTCCTAAGATGTATGGGGCTACATCTAAAGATAAACCAGATTTTGATCTAAATGAAGTGGTCCATGGCGATGATGTAGGAGAAGCAAGAGATTCCCAAGAAAATCCTTGCACATTAGCTATGCTGGCACCTCGATTATGGCCATTTATGAGGCATAGTATCACATCAGTACGACATTCAGCTATTCGTACTTTGGTAAGATATTTTGTCCATAAGAAAGATATCACTGCTTAGTCAAGTAGTGAAATGCGAAATTTATGGTTTCAAGTCGCTAAGAAATGTGCAACCCATTATATTTATCTGTTTATGTGTTAAAAGGAATTTTGTGTATATATATATATTCCATGTTTTTGTTTTTTGTTAATTGAATTATATGGTTGATTGTCTGGAGAATTTCATTGCAGGAGCGGCTTCTTGAAGCTGGTTATAAGAGGAGGACTTCTGAGCCTGCTGGTGGTTCTTTCTGGCCATCTTTTATTTTGGGTGATACACTTAGAATCGTTATTCAGAATCTGCTGCTGGAATCAAATGACAAAATTCTGCAGTGTTCGGATAGGGTTTGGAGACTGCTTGTTCAGGTTCTTTATTTGATCAGAGTGCATGGATTTTTGAGATTTTGCTGTTTTGCTTTCCCTTTTTGATTGTTCATTTAGCTTTTATCTTTTTATTTTTATTTTTGTTAAAACCCCCAAAATATAAATGAAGATACAGAGGAGAAACACTGGACTATTGTAAAGGACATTTGAAGTGTTATAGAACAAATCATAGATGTCTTTGTCACATATTCATTTTGGGGTTTTGGTGGTTGTTGAAGCTTTAATTTTAGATCCTGCTATAATATTCCCATTTGGTCATGTGACGTTTGGTGGATTGCCGAAACTTTGCTTCAAAATTATCAAAAGTGATCTGCCAACTTCAAAATAGCATACATTGCTTACAATTATGTGCACTGCCCACTGAAGTTCTACTTAGCAAACTTCAGAACATTGATAAGTATCACCTTCTCTGGATATAGAAGGTAGATGCTTAGTTATTGGTAGCAGCTGTTGTGTGGCTTAAGTGAGAATCTTTTGCACCCAAAATTATGTTCAAACAATGATATGATTGACTTCATAATCACATCATGTATTTACTGGCTTATTGCTAATCCAATTTGAACTTTTTTTAAAAATTCTTCTATATTTTTATATTTTTTTATTTTTTAATAAGAAACCAAAACTGGAATGCTTCTGGAATGCATCTCAGTGCATTATTGGAAAGCACCTTTCACATCTTTTAGTACTAAGTGGTTAACTTGATTCCATGATTTTATATATAAAATTAGATGGTTTGTCCTACCGGGAAAAGAACAGAAATGGATATTTATTGATAATTACATCTCAATTCTAGTTATATTCAAATTTTTGTGCAAAGCCTTATTCAGCGAAAGTTGTGTATTTGGTTATTGTGTTTGGAGGGAAGTCATTAGTTACAATGTGGATTAAAAGAAAAAAAAGAAAGTACTTATTAGTTTTAAATTAAACTCATTAGTTTAAAGATCCATCCTAACATATAGTTTCGCTTTGAGAGGCATGTATAGGCTCAAGGGTATCATTAAGTTTAGAATGATATGCAAAAAATGAATAATGTCCACCAGTAGAGTGCTATATCTATTAATGTTCAAGTTGTGTTGAATCTACTTACAAAGATCTATTACTCTCTCTCTTCATGAGCTTCCTTTTTCTGGATATGTAAGAGAATTTCCATTTCTTTTTATGTACTGTTATCACCTCTAAATTCTGTCTTTTAATCAATGTCAGTGCCCAGTTGATGACTTGGAAGCTGCTGCTGGTTCATTTATGTCTTCTTGGATAGAACTTGCAACCACACCTTATGGTTCCCAATTAGATGTGACAAAAATGTTTTGGCCTGTTGCTCCTCCTCGAAAAAGTCATTTTAAAGCAGCTGCTAAAATGAGAGCAGTCATGCTTGAGAATGAGTCTTCTGGAAATACGGGTCTGGATTATATGAAAGGAACTCTTCTACCGGATAGCAATGGAGATGCTTCCACCAACTCAGTTAAGATTATTGTTGGTGCTGATGCGGACATGTCAGTGACTAATACCAGAGTTGTTACTGCATCTGCATTAGGAATATTTGCTTCTAAGTTGCGTGAGGGTTCTGTGCAATACGTAATTGATCCACTGTGGAATGCCCTCACATCTTTATCTGGAGTCCAGCGGCAGGTAGCATTTGTGCTTCATTTTAAAAGGAAATGTAATGGTGACCACACCATCTTTTTACTGCTCACTTTCTTTGACTGGATTTATGTGTATTTTCATAGGTCGCATCCATGGTTCTTATTTCTTGGTTCAAAGAGATCAAAAGCAAGGAAGTTTCTGGATCCCCTGAAGTTTTGCCTATTTCTCCTGATCATCTTAAACAATGGTTGTTGGATTTGTTAGCATGCACTGACCCTACATTCCCCACAAAAGATTCACTTCTTCCTTATGCTGAGCTTTCAAGAACGTATACCAAAATGCGGAATGAAGCAAGTCAATTAGTACATGCGGTAGAGACATCTGGCATGTTTACAAATATGTTATCAACAATTAAAATTGATGTTGAAAGCTTGAGTGCAGATGATGCAATCAAATTTGCATCAAAATTGCAGCCAATATGCAGTGACAGTGATGGGAATGTATCCTTGGATAGGCATGTTGTTGATGATATAGAGTCATTAAGACAGCGGCTACTGACAACTTCAGGCTATTTAAAATGTGTTCAGGTATGTTCTAGTAATAATCTTATATTCATGAAATGCTGCAATAAAACATGGGGTTTTTTTTTTTTTCCAAAAGGTTAATTCGTATATTCTTTTGTTCAATAGCCTGGAGTTTTGCTGGATTAAACTATATTTATAGGATGATTCTCCAATGATTTTATCCATGTGACAAGTTCTTCTTTTCCCGTTTCCCTTTTGGTTTTTACTCTTGGCTCTCTCCTTTAGTACTCTCTATGGTTCTATATTGAATGATGGAACTTTATTATCCTCATTTTTGTTTGTTTTCTTTTCTTTTTCTATGAGGTGTCTCCTGAAATGTTATTGTGCAACCCATCCAACTTCTGTGGAATGTGGTAAATACAATGTCATTAATAGGATAAATGAAATCTCACTGGCACACCTTTCATTTTAGTTTATTGTAATGTAATTTCTGTCCACAATAAACTTCGTGGGTCCACTTTGATACAATCATGTAACTTTATTGTTGTTTTAAAGGCAGTATTGATTAGTCAAATTCTGTTTATGACACACTGTTTTTGGAGCAATTTGCAGAGTAATTTGCATGTCACTGTCTCTGCATTGGTTGCTGCTGCAGTTGTCTGGATGTCAGAGCTTCCTGCCCGACTTAATCCAATCATTTTGCCTTTGATGGCTTCAATCAAAAGAGAACAGGTAGTATTTTTTGGGTAGATAGTAGTTTGATCTTCCTCAAGTTAGCTTAACCTATTAATCTTGCATTCTTCAACCAGGAGGAAATACTGCAACAGAAGGCTGCCGAAGCGCTTGCGGAGCTTATTTGTCATTGTATTGGTCGTAAGCCTGGCCCAAATGATAAGTTAATCAAGAATATTTGTAGTTTGACTTGTATGGATCCCTGTGAGACACCTCAAGCTGGAGTAATCAGTTCCCTGGAGGTTATTGATGATCAAGATTTCCTCTCCTTTGGAAGTAGTGCTGGAAAACAGAAGTCAAAGATGCACATGCTAGCTGCTGGTGAAGACCGGTCAAGAGTTGAAGGCTTTATTAGCAGAAGAGGGTCTGAACTTGCATTGCGGCATTTGTGTGAGAAGTTTGGCAGTTCATTGTTTGATAAGCTTCCCAAACTTTGGGATTGCCTTACTGAAGTTCTTATTTCGGGCAGTTCTTCAGATGAAGATAAAATCACAATAGCCATAGAATCTATTAAAGATCCTCAGATGTTGATAAATAATATCCAGGTTTTTACCATTCCTTTTCTTTTTTCTATATTTTTCTTTTTTACTATTTATGCATATGATGTTCCCTTGTTATTGTTGTGGCAATTTGAATATGTAGTAAAAATAATTTTAAAATTTGTCAAACAATTGAGTTGGTGTAAGTTGAGAATATCATTCTGAATCATCAAACTAAAATCATTTGCTTGGAAAAGGTTTGTATTAAAGTTATTCAATAAGGAGCGTTGTATTATTAACTTAATAATTTTTTTATTGTTTGTTGTTTACCTCTTCTAATCAAATATCATTTAGGTCTCCGAATCAGATACCTCACTCCCCCTCTTTACCTTAGCCTGATATATATTTTTCCCCTCAAATTTTTTTGCTCATGCTTATTTGAATTTTCATCTTTTGGTATCTTGTCTATAAATGTCCGTTCTTTAATTGCACCAGTTTTTCAAATGAGAATCTGGTTTAAGTGATCATGCAAAAATGTTGGGTGGCTGCATACTGAAGAAAATGTTTTATTTTTTATTTGAACCCTTCCTTTATTGACTGTAGTTTTCCGGTATGGTTCTTTAGAGAGTGGAATGATGAAAGAAGATCTCTGTTTGATGTGGTCTGGAACTTTTTGACTTTTGTGTTTATCTGGAGTTTTGTTATATTCACTGTTCCTGATCTGCCTGCACAGGCTGATATTTTGAGGAGGATTGTAAAACTTGAACATCTGACACAAATAGAAATGCAAATGTCAAGTGTTTTATCTCTGTATTCAGGCTTGAGTCCAATTATCAGTCTGCGTTTCTTTAATTGGTTACTTATGGATTTTTATTCTTCTCATTTTTGTTTTTATTTTTTTATGTACAGGTTGTACGTTCCATTACACCAATGCTGGATGAGACTTTGAAACCGAAATTGCTCACACTTCTTCCATGCATTTTCAAATGTGTTTGTCATTCCCATGTTGCTGTTAGGTTAGCTGCTTCCAGATGTATCACCTCAATGGCCAAGTCAATGACAATAAATGTAATGGCAGCTGTCATTGAAAATGCCATTCCAATGTTAGGGGATATGACATCTGTTCATGCCAGACAGGGTTCTGGCATGCTTATTAGTTTGCTTGTTCAGGGATTGGGTGTGGAGCTTGTCCCGTATGCTCCTTTGTTAGTTGTTCCTCTGCTGAGGTGTATGAGTGATTGTGATCGTTTTGTCAGACAGAGTGTGACCCGTAGTTTCGCATCTCTTGTACCACTGCTTCCATTGGCGCGTGGCCTTCCGCCACCCTCTGGACTAAGTGATGGTTTATCGAGAAATGCAGAAGATGCACAATTTTTGGAGCAATTACTTGACAACTCCCACATAGATGATTACAAGCTCTTCACCGAACTAAAAGTAACTTTGAGGAGGTAATATACTTGTCCATATTTCTCTGTCAGTGTTTTAATTCTTTTTTTTCTTTCCTTCTTTTGTTCTCTGGAAAAATTGGTCTCTGTTATCACATCAACATCTTTTGTAGGTTCACCATATTAGTTTCCTTACAGGTTTTAAAGTCGTGAAACTCAAGATAATGCTGGTTCTTTTAAACTGCTTTAGGTTTTGTAAGGGAACTATCTCCGTATTGTAATTATCATAGGAGTACTTGGGGAACCCTGGAAAACTTTCAGTAGCTGGACTGCTGTCTTTCAAGGTTTTTTTAAAGATAAGGATGTTTGTTGGTTCAGATATGATGGTCTGAAACCACTGTAAAATTCGCATATGATTGTTGGTTCATTGAGGCTTTGTTTTTTTGGGAGTCTGCATATGATATTCAATCTACACTAGATTTTCATTATTTTGGAGTTGAGTTGCTCGTAGTTTAGGGTTGAGTAAGCTCTTAATTGAATATTCTGTTTTTAATGTCGCTATAGGTTTTGGATAAAGAAAATTTTCAGGTTATTGTATTCTTTATTCATGCTATTTGGGAACTTCTTTTGGTTAATTTTTTTCTGTACTTTGTTTTATGTGCAGTCTTATATATGTATTGATCATCCTAATAATATGTTTTTTGGTTTGTTATTGAAAAAAGTCTACATTACTTATATATTTGTTTTTCTTACTGTAAGGACGAATTGCAGTCGAGTTGTTAATGAAACACTAAGTGGTGTTTGTATTTTACTTTATTATTCAAGGGAAATTAATTTTGGAAGGGATAACCTCAAAGATTTCTGTTGGCGTCTCCCTTGAACTAAGGAATTGTTGATGAAAATTAAGGGTTTTGGTCAATAAATCATCTGCATATACAGAGTGTGTTTAAAGCACTCAGTTTTAGATTTTTTCTCTTTTCTCCATTTTTTCTTTGACTGATTCCAGTTGCTTCTACTCAGCATAATGGTTATATTTGGTGCTTCCAGGTACCAACAGGAAGGTATAAACTGGTTGGCCTTCTTAAAACGTTTCAAGCTACATGGAATCTTATGTGATGATATGGGGCTTGGCAAGACACTTCAAGCATCTGCAATTGTAGCATCTGACATAGCAGAACGTCGTTCTTCAAACAATAGTGACAATCTTCCTCCATCTTTAATCATTTGCCCATCAACTCTTGTTGGACATTGGGCATTTGAGATTGAAAAGTTTATTGATGCTTCTTTAATGAGTACTCTCCAATATGTGGGTTCGGCTCAAGAACGTATTTCTCTTAGGGACCATTTTGATAAGCATACTGTTATCATTACGTCTTATGATGTGGTGCGCAAAGATGTTGATTATCTTGGACAACTACACTGGAATTACTGTATTTTAGATGAAGGGCATATCATCAAGAACTCTAAATCTAAAATTACAGTTGCAATCAAGCAGCTGAAAGCCCAGCATCGCCTAATACTAAGTGGAACACCTATCCAGGTCAGATAGATGTTTAAGACCTCGTTAAAATTTCAAGAAATCTTAATCTGCCTAACAAGTGTTCTGCTCTTTCTTTCAGAACAATATCACTGACTTATGGTCCCTTTTTGACTTTCTAATGCCTGGGTTTCTTGGCACAGAGAGACAAGTATGTGTTCTATTTGACCTTAATTTATATTGTATTGTGATTCATTTGTTTAATGTATTTCATTTGAATGCTAAGTCAATATCTTTGC
Source organism: Bursera cuneata (assembly GCA_026212285.1). Classification (NCBI taxonomy): domain Eukaryota; kingdom Viridiplantae; phylum Streptophyta; class Magnoliopsida; order Sapindales; family Burseraceae; genus Bursera; species Bursera cuneata. The sequence continues at coordinate 5,970 of JANLJB010030459.1, read as the reverse complement.
AAACATTTTCTCAATATATATGCCAATCTGTATAGATACTTGTACTAGAAATTTGAATGATTTTAAGGATAACTAATAATCATCAGAAATGCTGAATATAAAAATTTGCACTTTTGTTTTAAAGTTTCTGATAATGATGATCATTGGTATTCAATGGAGTTTGTTCACATTTTATGATGCTTGTATTCGGTCAACTGTATCTTATTTATATTTGTTAAATCATAAATTCTTAATAGCTGTTGATTTGGTGTTATTTTGGTAGTTCCAAGCCACTTATGGGAAGCCATTGGTAGCAGCTAGAGATTCTAAATGTTCTGCCAAAGATGCTGAAGCAGGGGTACTAGCTATGGAGGCGTTGCATAAGCAGGTAAACTTCATTCTTTTTATGCCTGCTTGATAATACTATGAAGAAGGAATTTTTTTTCTATTACCTGCTTAAAGTCTTTTGTACTTTATAGGTTATGCCTTTCCTACTCCGTCGAACAAAGGATGAAGTTTTGTCTGACCTGCCAGAAAAGATAGTTCAGGACAGATATTGTGCCCTGAGTCCTGTCCAATTAAAACTCTATGAAAAGTTCTCTGGATCACATGTTAAACAAGAAATCTCAAGTATGGTGAAAATTGATGACTCAGCAGATAAGGGAGATGGAAATAGTGCTTCACCGAAAGCTTCCACACATGTTTTCCAGGTAATTTTATTAGTTGCTTTTTACTGTTTATTTGCAATACTTATGCATTAGCTGATGTCTCCTATCTCTTGTATTCCAGGCCCTGCAATACTTGCTCAAACTTTGTAGTCATCCATTGCTTGTCGTTGGTGAAAAGGTTCCTGAGTCGCTTTCATGCCATTTGTCAGAACTCTTTCCATCGGGTTCTGATATCATTTCTGAACTACATAAACTTCATCACTCTCCCAAATTAGTTGCTCTCCAGGAGATAATGGAGGAGTGTGGAATAGGGGTGGATGCTTCTAGTTCTGAAGGTGCTGTTAGTGTCGGGCAGCACAGAGTTTTGATATTTGCTCAGCATAAAGTAATGCATGCATCCTCTATGTTCAACTTATTTTTTTTCCATAAAAGTTATATTGCATGCTCTTTATATTAATAATGGCATTTGGTGTAGGCCCTCTTAGACATTATTGAAAGAGACTTGTTTCAAACCCATATGAAGAAGTGAGTGTTCTAATATCTCGTCTATACTTATTGTCAAATCATTCTTGCTTATTGTTTCTTACCTCTGATTCTTTTGGTCAAGTTATCAGAACTGGAGTTATCTTTAGTTAATGCATTCAAGCAAACAAATGCATTTACTGTTTTTGGTTATTTATTATTATTATTATTATTATTATTTTTATGTGGAGTAAGAGAGTGGGCCTACCTTAGAACAGTTCTGCTGTTCTGACTGGTTAAGACTTATGTGGAGTTATTGAGTACTTTGTGACTATACATTTGGCCATTGCATGGCGTAGTCATTCTCCTTTTGATCTACCATGGATTGATGACAACTGGGAAAATAGTTGTCTAAATTGGTATGGGTTCTTAAAATGATGAATTTATGGGTTGATAATTTGTGTGTCTTCATGTAACATAGATTGTGCGGATATTGTTCCTGTAATTAATTGTGCAATGAGCACATGTATGAAAGTTTTAACAAAATACAGTTGTTAATAATGTTTTAAATGTTGCCTTGTCACAGTGTTACATACCTACGGCTTGATGGCTCGGTTGAACCAGAAAAACGCTTTGATATCGTGAAGGCTTTTAATTCTGACCCTACTATTGATGCCCTTTTGCTTACAACGCATGGTAGGCTTTAATTTAGGGTTTTTCTTATTTGGAAGGTGGATTAGTAACAATACTGAAATTAGGGATCTTTGTGCAGTTGGTGGCCTGGGCTTGAATCTGACATCTGCTGATACCCTGGTTTTCATGGAGCATGACTGGAACCCTATGCGAGACCATCAGGTAATTATCATTTTCTGTTGTGTATATGTAGTTTCATTGCATTTAACAAGTGCTTAGATGAGGTGAGCAGGATTCTATTTCTTCTTGAAATAGGTTGCTGAATCCTTTTATTATCCATTGCCTATCATGACAAGTTTTCAGAACTTGTTATGATTGTCTCTGTGCAAATTTTTTGATTCAACTGTGAATATCTTGATTGCAATACATGGAAATCTCTTCTTCTATCATCTATCATCTTTACTTTCAAGTAGCATATACCAAAAATTCTACCAAGGCATGTTTTAATCCTATATTGAGATAATTTCTATTTTAGCTTTTGCATAGGATTTTAAATTATCAATTATCAAACCAAAGCAAGTGATTCAACTAACAAAAAATGTAGATATAAATGGGTGTTAGAATTTCTTTACATACCACCATTTTAAAATTTTGCTCTAAATTTTAGTAATGGCCCTTCATATATATATATTTGTGTGCATATATAATATTCCGAAGGGGTCTGACCTCTCTTGACTTTTTATGAAAACTCAATGGCCTCCCATGTGATTTTTGTAATTTTGCTAACCTTCCTTATTGTTACTGTTTGACCATTGAATTTAATAGGAAAAGATCAATAATTTATTAAGATTTTCATACCAATTGACAGTAATCCAATATAATTTCATCAAATTTATTTATTTTTTTAATGTTAAATTAAATGATTAGATAATAATAATAGGGGAGGTCAGCAGAATTTGTAAAACCATTGGGAAAGTAATTGATTTTTCGTTAAAAGTCAGGGGAGGTTAATGAAATTAACCCTTTTTCAGAGAGAAAATTTGGACTCTTTGTTGGAAGCTGGCCTAAAATACTTGGGCCTTCCCTTTCGGAGACAACCCAAGACTTCATAGCTCTTGGCATCCAGTTGTGGAAATTGAAAAAGTATGAGGAATTGGAGAAGATCGTTTCATTGCAAGGGAGGGAGACTAACTTTTGTGCATTCAGTGTTTAATGGACTTCCAAAGTACTTCTTTGTCTAAAATGCCTGTTGGGATAGTCAATAGAACTGAAAAGATGATGAGGGGCTTTCTTTAGGAAGGCTATGATGAAGGAAGCGGTTCCCATCTTTTAAATTGTGCTGAATTTAGTCAGGCTAAGGATGAAGGTGGGCTTGGAGCTGGGAATTTGAGGAAGAAGAATAGGGCTTTGTTGACTAAGTGGCTGTGGAGGTTTCCTTATGAAAAGAATGCTCTTTGGGTTGCAATTGTTTAAAGTTCATCTGGTGTTTAATCTAATGGTTCAAATTCCAAAGTATTGCAATCTGGTTCAAATAGAATCCCTTGGAAATTTAGCTCCAGGGAATTACCTTCTTTCATTAAACAAGTTGATTTAGTTGCTGGAAATGGTCAGCAAATCTGCTTTTGGGTTGATAAATGGCTGGGAGAAGAGTGCATTATTGTTCTGTATCGACAACTTTTCAGGTTATGCTTCAATAGACTTACCACTCTCCATACTTTTGTGTGCATCTCTCAAACAAGTTGGAGTTGGAGTTTCAACTTCAAGGGGAATTTAAATGATAAGGAGATCCTGGAGTTTTCAAGTCTGTCTGGATTGCTTGAAAATGTGATTTTGGATGAAACTAAGGAAAATAAGAGAATCCAATAGCTTACATCAGGATGTTAATCCTTAAATCTTAGTTTGATGAACTTTTTGATGAAAATTCCCATGATGACTTCAAATAGTTCAATATGATTTGCAAGGGACATGTTCCCCCTAAAATTAAAGTAATAGCTTGGACTTTAGCTTTAGGAAAAGCTAACGAGGCAGAGGCAATCTAGAATAAGCACCCTAAAGTAAACATATATCTGTTTTGGTGTGTTATGTGCAAAAAGAATGGGGAGGACAGTCCAGGTCTTTTTGTGGAACAAAGCTGATAAAGAAGCTAAGTTTCAATGGGCCTGTCCAAGATCTGTTTCTTTCCTTTTAGCAGAAAATCTTAGGGATCAAAGCACGCAAAGATTATGTTAGTGAAGTTTTTTATTATGCAATTACCATTAAGGGGGTTTTTAGGTTATTTTATATTTAATAGTTGCGTTACACCTCCTATGTAGTTTAAAGAGCCCTAATGGGTTTATAGGACTTCTCTCTTTTCTGTTGACAGCTTGTTGAACTTTCTACTTTATGTTCTAATGTACTCTTTCTGTTTCATAGCCAGAAATAACAAAATTAAAAAAAAAAAAAGAGGAAATAGAGCAGAATGTGGCTATAATATAAAAATAAACAAACAAATAAAACCTATCGAAAACAGAATTAGATGATGAAGCTTTGACTCTTTTCTTTTACTGTGTACGTTATAATTTTTGCAAGGCATTTTACATCAAGCTTTGCACATGTGCAAATTTATACTTGCAGGCGATGGACAGAGCACACAGATTGGGGCAACGAAAGGTGGTAAATGTCCATCGGCTCATTATGCGTGGCACCCTGGAAGAGAAAGTTATGAGTCTCCAACGGTTCAAAGTATCAGTTGCCAATGCTGTCATCAACGCTGAGAATGCCAGTCTAAAAACAATGAATACTGATCAGTTGCTTGATCTATTTGCATCTGCAGAAAACACTAAAAAGGTATATGCTGATGTTCATTCAATACATGTGTTATTTTTTAACATGTAGTATTTACAAATAACTGCAAGGCAATTCTTTTATGATTCTAATATAAAGGGTAATTGAAAATAAATGCATTTCAAAGAGAGTATGCAATGAAATTTTTTTTAGGTGTTTTAACATCAAATTTTTTATTCTGCATTCTTTCTTCTGAATGTTGATCAAAATAAAAATTAAAAAATGGAATTCTTTTTTTTTTTATGTATTTTATTTATCTGTATTTTTGATATTTTGGTATTAACTTTAAACGAATTTCACATCCAGGGTGGTCCGGTCTCAAAGCGCCCAGATGATACTGACCCAAAATTGATGGGTACTGGGAAGGGGTTAAAGGCTATACTTGGTGGATTGGAGGAACTTTGGGATCAATCACAGTATACAGAAGAGTACAATCTGAGCCAGTTTTTAGCAAAGCTCAATGGCTGATTCCAGTTCTCGCATGTATATGTTGTACATATCAGGTTTAGGGACTACAATTTTGAAATTATTAGCTATAGTTTCTTTTCTATTATTATAATCCTATTTTGTTTTCATTTTTGGCCATTTCTTTTCCAAATTTCCTCTATTCATCATCACTTTGAGCGTATGTTGTAGAGAGATGGCATTGGGTTCAACAGCCCGCGTTGTGAGAGATTGAATATGTTGATCAGAGATGTCATGGGGAGGGAAAAAATGTAAAGTTCGGATGCTGTATATAGAATTAACTTCTTTTTCTAATTGATAGTTAGAAATGAATTTCCCGAATTGTTGGTCCATGGAAGATCTGGAAACAAATATTTCATATTGCTGTACCTTATTTTTAACTTTGCAAAACAGAAGCCTTTATAATTGTGAGAAAATATTAACTCATTTTCTAATTTTATTACTACAGATTACATATATATATATACATATACTTGTCACTCTCTCTCTCACATAATTCTCTGCACATCCATCTTTCTACACACATACAGCCCATGCATACCTACAGACACAGCACAACACATACATACCTCACCCATCCCTCTATAAACAGTATACAGCTATTGTATTCTGTAACACTCCCAGCTTGTTACAAAGATATTCAACACGATTCCCATTTAATGCTTTTGTGAATATATCAACTAATTGCTCTCCAGTCTTTACATAACCAGTAGAAATCAAATTGTCTTGAATCTTCTCACGGATAAAATGACAGTCAACCTCGATATGTTTGGTTCTTTCATGGTAYACTGGATTTGAGGCAATATGGAGGGCTGCTTGATTATCACACCAAAGTTTTGCAGGTGACAAAGGCTTCAAACTAAGTTCATCTAAAAGATGATATATCCACAAAATCTCGCATGTGGATTGGGCCATAGCCCTGTACTCGGATTCTGCGCTG
>JANLJB010030458.1:0-25103 GCA_026212285.1 Bursera cuneata | reverse complement strand
TATAAATATATATATATATATAAATATATATATATATATAAATATATATATATATATAATATTCTTTCTTTGAACACCCCATGGATATATAACTCTTCTCTTGACTTAATTAAATATATTTTAAAAAGAACATTAAATAAGTGAAGATATTGGAATTAGATGAGGTGTTATTGGAAAATAATTTTTTTTAATTTTTAAATAGATATAAATAGAAACGAGTTTCTTTAGCTACATAGTAAAAGGATTTATACTACCACTCTTTTCTAATTTCCAAAATTACATGTCAAAATCCCATGAATTACTGATTGTGGTTGATAAGTACTTAAAAATGTATATTTATTAAAAGTCTAAAATATCATTTTTACACTTAAAGTGCTAATAAATTAAGGGTTTATATAGTTTTGAGCTTAAAAGAATTATTGTTGTAAATTTTTATTTTTGATTATTTTGATGCAGGCCAAGTAAAATGAGCATAACTTTCAATTTAGAAGCTCATTTGATACAAATCTTATACTTGTAGAAACCTAACAGAATTCTCCACAAATTGAAAAACAATTAAAAGCCCAAATCCAATGTCTAATAGGTCAAAAAGTGGCTATAACAGAAACCAGAATTCTAGAAGCTCAACCTGATATAACTGGACTTCTGAGGCTATATCTCCTTAAATATATATCTAAATTATATGATTCAAGCTGTTTTATAAAGATAAGATGATTATCTACAACTTGTCTATTGGCTACTTTATCAAATTTGGTGGGAAAGTTGATCAAAAAGTTGGTGCAAGTTGATAGAGTGGTGGGTGACCGAAAATGAATCACAGCTTGATATATTTGGACATCCGAGACCATATCTCGTAAAATATATATCCAAATGCTATGATTCATGCTGTTTTGAAAAGATACGATAATTAATTACAACTTGTCTATTAGCCACTTTATCAAAATCGATGGGCAAGTTAATCAAAAAGTTGGTGCAAGTTCATAGAGTAGTGGGTGGCCAAAAATAAATTATTATGCCAAATCATTTAATGCTTCTCTCCCATCTACCAATAAAGGAGACCATTAGCTCATTTGGAGGACAAAATTCAGTTTTAGAGAGTTTAGTGTCATTTGTGTTGTATTTTCTAGTTATATATTGTCTTTCTAAACTCTTAGCTAAGGCTAGGAGTGAAACACTCATTTGGTTGTAGTTTTGTTATTGATACTATTTTTGTTCTTCAATATTTTTCCTTTTAATCTATTTGAATAAATATTTTTAGAGTTATTTGTCTTATTAAAAGCCTTAATTCATTGTAGACGTATTGACACATTGAATACTTGAAAAGTTCTTTTACAAATCAAGAGCAAGTTTCTCAAAATGTTGTCGTCAATCCGTTGAAAGATGTTTATTTTTCGTACACTTTTCTATTTAAAAAAAAATGTTTTCTTGAGCTTAAATGTTTTCATCTTCCGATTGAGATTACTCTTTAGTTCATTTCAATTGAGTAATAAAAATGATTAAAGAATATTTTCTACAATTCAAATGAGTGTGGATCTCCAATACCTTAATGTCTTTTATTTGAATATTAAATCTTTCACTTGGTAAATTCTTCTTTTTAAACCAACCAAACACTTCACATTTTCTTTACTTTGGACAAACAAATAAAGACCTTTAATCTTGATAATAATCTTCCTGTGGATATGACACTTGGACTCACCGAGGATTATATTATTTAAGATAACTTAGTGCACTTGGATAACACTTTTCAAGATGTAGCAGTGATCTTATTCTCACCAATCGTTTTCGCTGTTTTTCAATTCCGTAAGCAAGTTGCGCTGTGGAAATTAATTGGAGCAGGCAGCAGGAAGGTACACATGCTCTTTCTCCTTGGATCAGTCTCATATGACAAATACGAAATAGCATAATATTTAAAATATGTCGACGTACAAGTCAATGAGAGCTGGCTGGATTATAAATAGCATGGCAATTGTAAGTAAAACATATCATTTAAAAGGGTGAATATAGCAGAACAAGGGTCAAGTATAGATCGTCTTTCGAGATATTGTTTCCAAAGGGAGAGAGAGAGAGAGAGATGGCAGAGATAGCAGTTGAAGTTGCATTATTCTTAATCGATAAGGTTGTTATGACCTACTTGATGCTTGCAAATGATCAAAGAAGGGAAGAACAACATCGGAGAAAGGCATTACATACTGTTCAATCTACAGAAGCATGGCTGAAGACCATGAAAGCCTACCTGAAGGATACAGAAGGAATTAAAAAAGTCACCGAAGGCTTAAAGGATCGCGTGCAACAAATTCGTGATGTGGCGTGTACGATAGAGGATATTATCGAAGAATTTATGCTTGAGGTACCTGAACATTCTCATGAGCACATGATCACCATCCTTGCACATGATGTCACTCACTCGTTCACAGACAAGAATGCCCTCCGCCGGTTATCCTCGAAAATGGAGACTATGGAGGACAGGATCAAAAAGATAAAAGAACTAGATCAATTTCGCGTACTTCCCTGTCAATCACAAGCCTCGAGCTCTGGTGGCGGGGAGGTTCCTGTCCCAATTTGTTATCCCAAAGTCATGGCTCATGAATTAGTAGGCATTAAGAGGCGTAGCGATGAACTTGCTAATCTAATCTTAAATGGAGAATCGGGGCAGATGGTGATTTCAGTCATTGGATCTCGTGGCTCAGGTAAAACCACTCTCATCAAGGAAGTTTATGAAAATCTGAAAGATCAATTTGAATGCCACGCTTGCGTTCCTGTTCCTCATCCTGTTGATGGCATATTAGAGCTTAACATTTGTGCGGCAATGGAGCTACCAGTTCCCCAAGGAGCAAATGCAAAACAAAAGCTGTGTTTATACTTGCAAGAAAAGAGGTACCTCGTTGTTCTGGATGGAATTTGGAACCAAAGTGAATGGAATTACATTCAGAATATAATTCCCAACGGTTGTCCTCATAGTAGAACAATCATCTCCACGCATAGACATGACGTTGCTTCTCATTGTGGACATCCTTGTAATCCCATTTACTCTCTCCCCGCTCTAACATGGGAAGAGGCGTGGGAACTCTTCTGTAAGAAGACATTCCGGGGAAGGAAATGTCCCGAACACCTACTTGATTGCTCTGAGCGTATCCTGAAAAGGTGTGAAAGATTGCCAATAGCAATTGTTGCTGTAGCAAGCCTTTTGTCAACTAAGCCACAGAGTACATTCGAATTTGAGCAGTTGCATGAGAGCCTAGGACATGAGCTACGAAGCAACGATCATCTTTTAATCATGAGAGAGATATTACTACAAAATTATTACCATCTTTCCCACCATCTTAGATGCTGCTTCTTATACTTCTGTAATTTCCCGGAGGATTACTCTGTTAGATGTGGAAGATTGGTTCGCTTGTGGATAGCTGAACAGTTTGTTGAGAAGGGAGGAAACAACAAGACACTGGAGGATATGGCTAATGAGTACCTCAATCAACTCATTCAAATGAACTTGGTTGAAGTAAGTGCAAGGGATCCTCAAGGGCGAGTAAGAAGCTGTCGAGTTGTTAATCTTGTGCGAGAGTTCATTCTTTCTAAGTCAGAGAACGAAAACTTCTGTAGAGTTTTCACCGGTTCAGATTTAGCTGGGCAACCCAGACGCGTATCTCTCCACACTTTTGGCGACGATTCATTGCAAAATACGGACTTATCTTGTGTCCGTACCCTGATGACGTTCGTCAAAGATAGTCGTATTAATTCAATGGCCGGAAAACCATTTAAGGGCTTCAGATTTTTAAGAGTTTTAGGTTTGGAAAATGCAGCTTTGGAATCCTTTCCTGGAGAGGTGGTTAAACTCGCACTCCTAAGGTATCTAAGTTTGAGAAATACAAAGATAAAAACAGTTCCAAAAGCTGTCAAGAAGCTTCAGAGCCTAGTGACTTTGGACCTTCGACAAACTCGTATCGAGAAGTTGCCAAAGAGTATCCGTAAACTTCGTAAATTGCTCTATCTCTTAATTGACAGGAGAGATGTGAATGAAGCTCGTGTAGGAGCCGAGCTGCTTCCTGGAATTGAAAATTTAACATCTCTACAGAAGCTGTCACTTGTAAAGGCAAACACGATTGTAAGAGCGCTGGAAAAGTTGGTTGAACTGAGGAAACTGGGGATCACGGGGCTTGCAGAAGAAAATGGAATGGATTTGTGTGCATCCATTCAAAAAATGAAGCGTCTTACCTCTTTATATGTGACATCAAGAAAAGAAGATTTTCTGTATCTGAATGGTGTAGGTAAACCTCCTCAATATCTTTGCAATTTGTATCTGGGAGGTCGCTTAAAGAACATTCCAGAATGGATTAGCTCAGCAAACAGTCTTACGAAGATATGTCTTAAAGGTTCAAAATTAACGAAAAGCCCTCTTACGGCCATTCAAGCTTTGCCTTCTCTATTGGAGCTCCAGTTAGTTGATGCGTATACTGGGGAAAAGCTGGAATTTGAAGCCAGAAGCTTTCAGAAACTACTGATTTTAGAGATTGAACAATCCAATGAGTTACACAAAATCGTTGGGGGAAAAGAAGCTCTTCCTGAACTTCAGAAGATAGTTCTAAAAAGATGTACGAATTTGAAGGAGGCTCCCTCCGGAATTCAGAGGCTCATCAAATTGGAGGAAATTCTTCTGTATGACATGCCGGAACAGCTCTTCACCGAGCTCCGTGAAACCATCAGTGATAAACGTCAGTCGAGTGCTCACCACTTCCCAATAATCCGTTCTTTCTGCTCTTAAACATCATTTAAAGGAGGCAGTAACCAGCCTGGCTAGCTAAATTTTTCATGTGTCTTTATCTTGGGGGTAATGTTTCAATTTTTTACATGGATATAAAATTCTCCATCCTTTTTCATGTTGTCTTTCTGTTTTGTTATATATATGTGATAGGTGCTTATCAGGTTTATACGATAAAGGTGGAGCTATTTACACCCATCTTAATACTTAGAACAATCATATTTTAAAAATATATTTGGTACTATCCTTTGAATAATTTACTAACAAGTTCACAAATAAAAAAATTTTAATGAAAGACTACCTTCCTAGCTATATACATCCATCAACATACACCAAAATCATCCTTATTTTTTATTTCTTCAATCATATTATTTTTAAACTAAACTTTACTTTTTCAATGAAATAGTTTTATGAACATATAAATTTTAACATAGATTAGTTATGGAGAAGAATATTACTCTATCAAAAAAAAAAAAAAAACACAAAGAAGTATGAAATCAACTGAAGTATATATACTTTTAGGTTTTTATAGTTTTAGTTTGTATATTTATAATGATACCATGTGCGTTACAGGCGACTTCAAGATATGTTTTCAGATACTGTTATACAATTACAACCATCTTTATTCAATGAATTCAAATTAGGCATGCTTTAGATCTTTACATTAATATTATTGATTTCACTTAATTTTCATTTCGTCAGTTCAAGCGTTTCAACAAAATAAGGAAATTTATAGCCATGTTAACGATGAAAAATCAAAACTAATCTAACTGCAACCGATGCAAATAGATTTCTCTGCCCGAAAAACTTTTTCTTGCTGCTGCACTGATTTTCTGGGCAGTACAGACTGCAGTTCACTGCCCAGAAAAGAGTTACCGGGTAGAATTTTTCCTCTTTCTTTCTTTAAAATTGTTATCTGTGTAATTCCTTTGTAATGTTTTGTTGAATAAAGAAAAAAAGAACCAAGAAAATCAGTAGTTGTGGAGAGTAAAAGTACATAAATAAATGTAAAGACTTATTTTGTTATTATGGAGGGTGTATAGATAAATATCTTTTAGTTTTAGATTTAAAAAAATAGCGTAAGGAGAGTTTGGGTGTTTAACGTATTAAAATAGTTGCAAAATACCAAAACTTTTATTTTTAGAGAGGATAATTTTATTTGATGGAGGAGCATTAAGAGCTTTTGTATTCTACAACTTTTTACTATTTGCTTGTAGGGATGACAAAATTTCTAGTGAAATAAGGGCGTTTATGAAACCCACCTCTATTGGGGTAAATTCGGTGGGATTAGGATAAAAATTATATCTTAATAGGGTGGAGATAGATTTAATACTCTTTATTTGATATCCACTCAATAATAAATATAATATTTATTTTATTCATAATATATAAATTATTTGAGTAAAAGAAAAGTTCAAACTAATTCTTTATTCAAATTTAAATATAGATTTTTAATAATAAAAAGAAAAATCAAACACTATTTAAATTTGGTATAATGAAAGACTCGGAAATTTGCGTGAACGTTGCTTATATATAAAGCGCGTTTAATGATTACAGCTTGACATATATCAAGTCTAGTTTGTTGATCAGTTCAAACTGTATTCAATTAACTAGTCAATGCCATTAAATAAAATTTTCCTTACATTAAATGAAGAAAACAAACTGGGTATTTTGCATCTTAATTTCAAAGCAAATATCTAATATTGACATGCAGTATTTAAATTATCAAGTTGTTTTCTAAAAAAACAACTTCATATTACAAAATGTAATATTTTGGCCAACAATCTCCTAACCCTTAAATACAGTTTACTATGATCCAACAACGGTCAAAAGCTACTAAGCTATAGCTATTACGGAAGACCCAGTAACGGTCTTTCTGGCCTCTCCAAGCCTCAAAGAAGTTCTCAAATTACATCAAAAATCATTTCAAAATCTTAATGTAGCCCTTATGTTCATGTTTTTTCGTTTTGACCCTCCTATAATTATTATTTGTCCCAACTCCCCCTCAACTTATACTTTTCACCATTACGCCCCTAGCTTTCAAATCCTTGCTCCGTCCTTGTCCTTGACTGTTATGAAAAGTGTTAAAGATTTTTTAATAGATTTTCTTTTTATTGACAGTTTAAAAACAATCAAGACATTTTCTTGATAGTTTAAAACTGTCAAGAATTTAAGTTTTTTTTTTTTTTTTAACATATGTTCCAATAACTTTTTTTTTTGTCTTAAAGAATAATAGAAAATAATCATTTAAGGTTGGTAAAATAAGATATATTAGAATTAACTTAGATAAAGATTTTTTATTCGTAATTGATTTTAAACGTTTATATTTTAATTAAAGAAGTTTAAAAAATCAAAAGCCATGGATAAGAATAATTTATCCAAAACAAGTTGGCAAATCTTATTGTAGACCATACATCACGTTATCGTCGGCGGCGCCAACAGTGGCAATACGTCGAACACACCAACTAGCTTCCAATCTAATTGACATAAAGGTGTAGATTATGCATCGCTTTGGCGGTGAAGACTACATCTGAGGTTGGAAATTTCTAACGTTTCGACTCCATTCAAATGGATAGGGTTCTGAAAGTGAAGTTAAAATGTGAATGAAACGCTTAGATTGTACAACTGAAATAAAGGAAACTTTAATAGTATTTGTTTGTATTTATTATAATATGGTGGATTTGCCACCTCTTGCTTCACATACGTGGAAGACAAAGGAGATTAGAAGCATGATTCATCTCTTCTTTTGTGCCACTGATCTTGCTCACAATTCGCAACATTGCCACTTCAATCAGCTTGTTGACACGTGGCTGGAATTTGTCAACAATTCATTAGATAACTTGGGCAGCAATACACTATATATATGTGATAATTTCCCTTGGAAAGATATATACGAATGCTTCATTTGGAAAGCAATAAAACTTCTCTCTTTCTTTCATTACACTACTTTTACTTTGTTTCCTTACATTTACACCCTTAATTTTATTCTGTTTATTTTATAGTTAAATTCATAACACATACACTATTATAATGACACTATTATAATGGGAGTAACTAAGATATTTCACGAGTATTTTATGTTATGTTTTTAAGCAACCACGCATATGAAAACATTATTATTATTATTATTATTGATGATCTTACCCATCAAAGAGATAGGCTGTGAGCATTGGGTGGGGCACTTGAGTATCGATACTTTACCCCTTGAAGAGGTGCCTCACAATTGTTCAAGCCTCAAGTTTCTTATGCCATCTCTTTATTTTATATATTTACTCACGTGTTATTTCATTTTTGTGTTTATTAAATTTATAATGTTAATGTGTTTACTTTGTTATATTTAGATTTATTAATAAATATTTCCAAACAACAACTGAGCGTGTGTAATTAACAAAATAATTATTTTTCAACTATTCCCTATTTTTATCCTTTATCAATTATTTATTTATTTTATCTTTTCATTCATATGTATTGTAACTTTTCTCCTTGACAACATGATTAGAATGGAGATATGTCTACCCATTATAATCCATACTAGATTGACATTTTAAATCACCATTAAATTGTCTTTTTTTCCACATAAACACAATTATAAATTTGAAATTGTCCTTATTTATCTTAAATACATAAGAATCTGACGAACAAAGTAAAAAGGAAAAAACAATTGTTGTAAAGTTCTGTTCTCCAAGTTGTCATGTTTACAAAAAGAGAATAAATATTCTAGAAATAAAGAGGACCAAAGTTTTAATAAAACTAGGGCTAGATTTTGTTATGAATTTGGTTGTGTAAAGCAAGTAATTTGTAGATCCTGGTAATTTAAAAGGAAACAGATTAAGAAGCCAATAAATCTAGAATATAGCTCTATTAGCCCCCAACTTTTTAACTCTTCAACTCTATTTTTATAATTTTTTTTACATAAAATAAAATTGTTAAAGAGGATAAAAAGATTAGAATTTGGGAAGAAATTTTATACTGGTAGAGGAAATAAAACGTTGACTTAGATTCCACTGAAAATTAAATACAATTAACCATTGTTGAGTTTCATATATATAATGGTCGATAATCAAGCTAACAGATATATGTTGCAGTTCGTGCAACTTGAATAAAGGAATCAAGAGAATTTCAAGTATGAGATTACAAATTGATAGAAGACCTACATTTCTCTACTGAAAATTTCAGAGTATGAAATTTTTTATTAACGAAATTTAAAAAAAAAATGATTTCAAATTTTCCCAAAGTGATTTTCATCTTAAGAGTTGAATAGAGAACACTGCTCTGTTTAGTCTTTACTGCAGAACTTTGATTCAACTGGTAAAACCCCAGTTCAAGTTAAAATGCAAGGAGCACACACATATTGGCTATGAAAACAAATGATATCTTATTAAATGAATGCTTTGAAATGTCACATTGACATAGTTTAAAAAAAAAATGATCAAAAACTAGAATTTCTACTCTATATAAAATGAATGAATATATTTTCATCGACTGCATACTACTTCAACTGCCAATTTCTTCTTAGTTGCTGAACTACAGGAATTTGTATAAAAATTTCCTCCTTTTAGTTTCATGGAGCACTCATTTTTCTTTAGGCAAGCCTGCAATAATATTAAAGAGTATTAGAACAAAAAGAGAACCGCAATGACATTCTATACAAATATGAACATGCTTTTAGTGTATGCCTAACGCATTGCAAACATGATGCAAAAACTTGCTAAAACACTCAGTTTATGAGAATCAAAACTAATGCAGATGCAATGCCTAGTTGCATTGAGGGGTGACTTGTGATCCAAGATTGATACTTATTTTTCTATCTTTCGATTATGAGCAAACCTCAAGGAGGGTTTATAAAATTGTCCCACTTAACAGTAGAGATAATGGAAGAAACTTGCTAACATATTTTTTCATGTTCAAAATCATAAGAGGTAGAGTACATATGGGGTTTATTATCAATTTGCCTAACAAATAAGAGAAGAACTCCACCAATGTTGTCTTAAATATAGAACAAATGTAAGTGAACGAGACAGTCCTTACCTTCTCAACCATAGTAGTAGAATTAGGATCATGGCAATCTCCAAGGCTATAGGATCCACATTTTCCGGTAGGAGTTCCAAAACTTGCAAATTTTATTGCAGAAATAAACTGGTTTTTGGGGCACGTCAAGTTCATAGTTGCAAAGGGGAAATCTTCACCAACAAGACCACACATGCCTGAGATTTTACGTTTCGAAAGTCTAATTCTTGTTGGATCTCCACCTTTCTCCTCAAATATAACCAAAATGTTTCCAGTTGGCTTGAACCAAGAACGGGGAATGTGGTACCTGGTGAATGCAGATACATAAATAGTTTTCAAATTACAAAATCTTTCTTTTTTGTACTTTTACCAAAGGAAAAACAATAATAGTCATTAAATCTACTCAAAAACTTCGTGGAGATCTACTAGCACTAAAATATTGTATCAAGAAGTCAGAGTTGAAAACATAAGAACTTAAAAGACACATTTTTTTATCTAGACTAGTGTTACATGATTTTAGGTTGTATTTACAAATTTAAGTGCACTATATCATATTAAAAAGTGAGGCTTTTCTATTTTTGTTTACCATCTTTGAGTTGGCTCTCCACATCCAGTGAGACATTTTTCTTGGAAGAATGTGCCTCTGTAATCGCATTCTTCAACACACTGCCCATCATTAGAGATATTCAAGGGCCAATATCTGCCAATTTCTTCTCCGTTCAACCAAGCTTGACCTTTCCCCATTTCAAGCATATCAAGACCAATAGGTTCATCCCCTGGCGGTTGGTCCACTACAGTCTGTAATATTCCATAATTTCAGATGGTTAATATCCTTATTAAACACAACTACACTACATTTAAATGCAAATGGGAGTTAATTGACAAATGAAAAAAAAAGCTTAAAGCATAAAATGTCCCAAGTGTTTACCTTGTACCATGTCAAAGACTGATTTTTTGGTGGCTCTGAAGCTGATAACCAATTAACAACATTCAAACGGTCTGGCTTATGTATTTTCAGAAGTTCTCCCTCCAATCCTATCTGGAAAAAGCATGGACAAGACTTGAGGATTTGGGGATTTTAATTAAGGCTTATTATTAATAAACCAACATTCAAGTCTTATCTTATATGACTTTCTCAGAATTCCAACGCTTGAAAACAGATTGATTGTTAGGACAAGTGTGACATTTCACATATCATTTTGATACTTCTGAAAACCTAAAACTATGAGGTTTGAGAATTGTTCAATGTCATTTTCGCTACATGAAGCTACATTTTAGCGGCGTAACATAAATCATGATACTACGCAACCACTACAAAAAGTATTAAGCATGCATAAAAGAATAATATCAAACATATTGTTTAGTTGCAGCACGAAAATGAACAGAGCAAAGTGCCACTACTGAAATTTTGAATACTTTCTCTAAGCCATATTATATTAGATACTCATATTATTCCTGCTAATAGGTCTTAAAACTAAATTATTTCATACTTCTAAAATAAAGAATTTAATATATCATGGGAAGAAAAATACCTTATAGGACCAAGTCTGTGTTGACAAGTCCCATGTCCCATTGTTGAATCCCTCAATCTTGACACTAGTTAATCCATATCCAATCCATTCATAATACAATCCCGCACTCTAAAAACAGCGATAAAGGTTTTAAAATAGCATTAGAAAATGTAATCTAAAAATGAAATGATAATTTATTAAGAAGAAATAATTTGGAAGATAAAAGAAGCGTGCCATCAATTGTTTGCCAGATTTTGAGGTAAAACATTAGATACTACTATGGACATCAGCATCATTTCACTAAATTAAAACACCTGAACAATAATTATTAATAGATCAATGCTAACTCACTGGTAAACCAATTGTCATGCTTAACAGAGCAATTTCATTCTTCCCCGCTTTGAGTGGGATGGGTTGTGAGAAATTTCCAATTGTAGTACCTAATATTGGCAAATGAAACATGACTACTTATAAGACTTTTTCCAATAGATTAAATGACAATTTGCCATAAAAAACGTGTAAAAACTAGTGAATCCATACAAATATAAGTTGGATAAATAAAAAACAAACAATAGATAAAAGAAAAATATCCTCTGCTAAAGAAAATTTAATAATCAGTTAAGCCTTAGAAAATTACATCAATCACATACTAATGGGAAAATCCTAAACTCAAATAAAATCAAAAGAAAATGCATTCTATTAATCAATAAGATTTGAGTCCATTATCAGAAAAAAAAAAAAAATTTGTTGCACAGAAAAACAACAGTTGATGTTAGCAAACTAGGAACATGAATGACTAATCATTCCTTGGGAGAGATTTTATAGGTAATTCACATTAACAGGAACACAAAAGGATCTAGGATGTAGGACTCGCATGTTACCTTCAAAATCAATATTGTAAGATGACTCTTTGATTGGAAACAAATCTTGCTCCATTAGAAATAAGGATATGAGATGTAGTAATTATAACATCAAAGCACATTAAATTTCATATTCTCAGAAGATGCATTGTCATATTAGTAGTTGGGTTAAGAAGAAAAAGGCGCCATATTTTTCACATTAGTCATTCATTACTTTTTAAGGTTTCTTATGACGTATTTACATTGAACATCAATTTTGCATTGATGCTAGTTTCCAACTCAAAACTTGATTCTAAGAATAGGTAAAGCTTGTGACAACAGGACTACAACTTATAATGAATCTTTATCAAGCTCAAAAATATATACATGTACTACAAAAGAAGTATAAGTGACTAAATTACTTTTTAGCATGATAACACAGAACAAATCCACATCATCTAGTGCCTATTTTACCTTAGTTATTCAGCCAATATCAAATTTACTCAGGCACTTGGGACATTGACTATTACTAATATTAACTAAAGTTGGTTAGGATTCATGAGGAAAGTCAAATTTAGATTTGTATTAAAAAATTAATCTTCTAATATAAACATAGGGAAGAAGTACATAAACAGAAACTACCAAGACGTAAACAATCAAGAAGGGAAGACCTTTAAAGTTGTGGTACTAATGTTCTTAGAACTTAGATTAGGTAATTTAGTTCAGATAAAACTCTTTTACTTGCAAAAATTAATTAGCACAGATTTTTCTCTTTTAACAAAACCTCTTGAGAACTAAGTGTTAGATGAGTTAAATTAACGTTATAGAGTAGTTCTTCACCAAAAGATTGTCTATCAAGATATCTATACTTCTAACGATTAACCAAAGCGCTGCTAACTTTAAATTGCATTGTTTATCCGTAGACAAGCATAGGAGCAGAGTGAGTAATGTAAATTTTATCCAAGAACTTATACCTCATGAAATAAACAATTTAAAGATGCATGGAAGAAAAAATTTCAATTACAAGAAGAAAAAAACCTTGCTAGAATATAAAAATTATAATAATAACCTTGGATTTCATTATTCACAAAAACATGAAGTGCGTGACCCTTTGATTCAATTACAAGAACTGGGGGCCTTCCATTCTTTAAGAACTTCTCATCTTTAGAAACATTTACACTGCCATGATGGAACAAATTTATTAGGTTTAAAAACAATAGACTATCATAGCCACTGCCAGCGGGTTAAAAATCCTATTTCATTCACTTCATTTAATTCAAATGCATACTTATGGTTTGCAAAGAGTTAAGCAGTGCAATAAAAGTTCTTTAAAGACAGTAAAGAAAGAAAACACCACAACTAAAAGCAAGAGACTAAAAATTAGGCCCTGTTGTAAAGATTTTTCAGGATTCATATGAGGGACACCTAAAGTTAAAAACATCAAACTTATAAGAAAAGAAAAAGTACAATATATAGAATGATTCAAGACTGTTCAAAATTAATTATGTTTATAAACAAGCTGACAGCATTAAATAATCCATGTTAATCAAAATTTTGCTTCTTTAAATAATAATATCTAAGCATGAACCCGATTAAGATTTTGTAGCATTTTTATAAGCTATAGACTTTAATGTGGTAGCAAAAACAGAACTCTATTTAACCAACGTTCATCTATGCTTCCCACATGAACTTTTGCTTTAAAAAAAGATAAGTGAATTTTTAAACCTGCAGTTTAACTGATAAAATATTTTAACTTATTTCAGAGTGAAACAAACCTTATTGTATACCAAAGGTAATCAGTAGTATGCAATGTAGTATTGAGATGATCCACAAGACCATTTGCAACAAAGTCAACATCATCTCCCCAAATCCCAGCTTTCTCCTTATATGTTTCCCATTTCAATGGCTGTAAGTTCTCAGGTACCATTTCAACTATTGGCTTTTGAGAACTTAACTGTATGTAGAGAGAATCAGTATCAAGGTATTGTCGAAGTCAAATGTTGTAAATATATATGCAGATTGTAAATCTATAAACATCTTAATAATTCTACAACATATCTCCATTAAAGAAAATGGAATATGGAATCATAGAAACTGAAAGATACGAGAAATTACCTTTGCAGTATTATATACTACATTCTTGCAATCAGGGAGAATGCTAACCGACCAGGCAGGCAAGTGATATGACATATTCCGAAATTCTACTACCTTATCAGTTTTATTATCCTTGTTAGAAAGGAAGGCAACACACTCCCCTTTAGAATCAGAATAGACATCCGCCTACAAAACAGATTGAGAATCATTTAGTAACCCAAATAAACTGAAGTTTATGATCCTACCAAAGAATGCCAAATGATTATATTCTATGACATAATGGGAGAATACTGAAGGGGAAATAATGGTTAAAATCAGTACTCTCATGTTAATGCTCTCATTATACGCTTCCTCTCTCGTTTAGTAAATTAAACTTAAACTTGAAAAGCTGGCTCAGTTGCAAAAAACAAAATTTAGATGGAAATTCTCTCAGCGTTCTTCTCTGGCAGGGTAGAAAGCGTCATTGCCTAATACACTCTAAGCAAAAAAGACAATCCTTAACCTTGACCTTTTATATTCTCCTGAAAATCCTAAAAGTTTTACTTTAGCACATAGATTTATTCCAATATCTAGGTAACCCAAAAGAAAAAATATGTGCAATATTATATTGAATAGCTGTCATTCCCATGACGAAAAGTACTTGATTTTTTTGTCACTTAAAATTAATAAAAGAAAAGTTATTTTTTTCATTAGATTCACTAGTTGATAATCGATAGAAATATACTATATACAGTTATAAGAGACAGAAAGTTCGATCTTTTGTAGCATTATATCATAAAATGATCGAAGTAGCAATAGGGCTCTGCAGGTGAGATGAAAAATCCGAAGTAGAATACAGTTCTAACCTCAATATATTTCATGTATCTCTCACTCTATCCAAAAAAATATTAATAAAATAAAATTATTTCTGATCTAATGGATAAAATGGTGCTATATAAAAGATCCAAACCAAAATGATTTTAAGACATCTAATGAAGGCAAGCCTAAAAATATGAAACTCACACATGATAAAATGTCATAACATCCTTAATTATAACTGTGATATTAATGATAAAATGTTAATAACATGCTTAATTACAAAAGTGATGTTAGATTATGGAACCGGTGCAAAGCGCCTTCTCCACATAGATCAAGTAAACCTCAAACGATCTTAAAAATAACATTCTAATTTCATTTGGGGTTTTAAAAAAGTATAATAAAAAACTTTTGACCAAACACATTTAATATGAATAAATTAGCCACCACGAAGAAAGACAAGTCACCTCTTGGGAAGGTCCTAGTGCTAAGTTCATTGGCTCGTTGTTCAACAGTGCATGCTCACATAACTTTATTGCAGTGTGAAGTTCTTTAAGGTGTCCCCATTTTGGATTCCTTGGTAAACCTACAAGCAAGTGGGAAACAATCACATCATTAACAATGCTTCAAACTAAATACAATATGCATTAACAAAGCTACAAACTATGAAAAATAGATATTAATAAAGATGAATCATGGGCTTACTAATAATCAACGTAAGAAAATGAAAACAAATTACCATATTCATCAATTGGTGCATCATAATCATAACTTGTTGTAATATAATTTCCTCCAGTCCGACCAAAATTTGTTCCACCATGATACTAAATCACAGGAGAAAAAAAATGGTGATGATGAATGAGAAAAATTGATGATATGAAATCTATGTACAAGTTGAAGAACTTGATATTATACTTCAAACCATATGCAAGGTATACAAGATTAATTACTATACCATGTAGTAGTTCTGTACACTGCCACCTTTCTGGAAAAAACGAGCAACGGAAAAAGCAATATCTTCGGCTGGCCTGTGAGGCACTGCTGCTCCAAATGAGCTAAACCTGGAAAAGGAAAAGCATTGATCGTACGACATTTAAAAAAAAAAAATCAGAAAAATTTAGAATGCTTCACTAAATCAATAGTGTGCTTTCAAAGCAAAATACAACATTACCAGCCCGGCCAATTCTCAGTCCAGATTTTGGGCTTGTTAGGTGAAGAAATGTTAGGCGAAACAGGTGCGAAATCGTCACAATAGAAGGAGTTACAAGTATCAATCTAAAAACAGAAAGTAAAAGGGAAGAGTATTAGGCTTTGAGCTAAATGTTAAATTTTCATCGTTTTAAACACATTTCACACTTATTGGGTAAGCCTAGATACAAATTGAAACCCAGTAAATCTTATAATGGTATCAGTGTGCTTATCATACTCAGCAAAAATATGTATTACAAATTTATATATACAACTCAAATATGTTAAATTTTCATCGTTTTAAACACATTTCACATTTATTGGGTAAGCCTAGATACAAATTGAAACCCAGTAAATCTGATAATGATATCAGTATGTGCATCATATCTGGCAAAAAAAAGTATCACAAATGTATATATACAACTAAAATATGAAATGATACAATAATGTAATATTTTCGAATTCATATTGGACAATAATACCCTATAGTAAATGAAAAACACTTTTTTTAACATTTTTAGGGAAAACACTTACCACAGATTCTGGCGCATCATACTGTTGGCACATTACCCAAGGCACACCAATATTTTGCGAACGAGCCATTTCCATAGCCCACATGGCATATCGCTTTCCTGGTTCTCCGTAAACACTTTCATACCAACCATATTCATTTTCAACCTGTAATGAGAATCAGAGAAAATTAAGATACTTAATTTTATAAATATATACACGCACATACGCAAGAAACAAATCAAAACAGAAATCATATGGCTACTAATATGATAATCAGGATTATAGTAAATCAAAACTCTTAGAGAATTAATGAGAAATAGTTAAATTAAGGCATATTGATTTATTAATTTGATTTGTCTCCTACTATGTCAGAGGAAAATAATTTTTCTTTCTTTTGAAAAATTATCTGCAAATTCGCCGTGTACTTGCCTGCGCCAGGATGATGGGACCTCCCTGTGATGCAAAGAGCTTCTTCTTCTTCATTAAGTTGACTATCAATGTCATAAACCTCTCCATGTGATACTGAAGATCCAACAAGTAGGAAAATCAGTTACCTTATACACGAGTAATTTAGAATTAAGATTTGAATCAATACAAATTACCTTGTATTGCAGATTGTCAGTTCGGTAGTTGGTACCAGGAATATAGTGCAGCCAAACAGGTACCCCCCTATTTGTCAAAATTCAGATTTTAGAGAAAGTATTAAATAGGAGTCAAAGAGATTATAATGCTAATATCCATGACAGCATTAACTATAGCTCACCCGTAATGATACTCGGCTGCAACAAATGGGCCTATTCGGAGAATCATATACATCCCAGCATTTTGAACCGTCTTCACGAACTTTACTAGATTGAAGCGTCCCCCAAAATAATACTTTAAGAAGGGAAGAAAAAAGAATTGATTCAACCACCGACAAAGCAAAGCAATTTATATGTTCAATTTACAGTATATATATGCTATTCATTTCACTCACTTTGCCTGGAGAAGGCTCATGACCATTCCAAAATACATATGAATCGATCACATCTGCTCCTCCTTCCTTTGCAGTTCGAACCAGCGCCGGCCACATCTACAGCGTATGTACCACCTTTATAATTAGAATTCCAAGTTGCAGAAAGTGAAATGAAAAGCTGCATAATACAAGGACAAAATGGACGCGATAATTGACGACGGAGGGAATCAGCTAGTCAAACAAACAAGCATTTGGACTCCATAAGTAAATTGAGAAAAAACAGGAAGCCCAGTAAAGCTAGAGTTGTGCTTAAATGGTAAAAGAAAATACTGAGTTGAGTAAATGGTCTGATTCAGCAAAATTTTCTCACCAATCAAACAGTAGAAAATTCAGAAATATGCATGCAGTACCAGAACCAGAAGCATACATCAATTTACATCGAAATTAAAGGATATTTAGTAATCAAACCCATTACACAATAAAGAAAAGAAAAGAATATACATATTACAGTGATATATACATTTAATTTACCCCAGGAACGCTGCGAGGGTAATGAATAGAAGCAGAAATGAGAAGCTTTCGTTGTCCATCAATAATCAGAGAGCGACGGTCGTACGTTACATTGGCAGAAAAAGAGAATGTTACAAAAGTGGAGGATAGAAAGAAGAAGATGAGAGAAGAGAAGAGCTTCATTAGTTCAGTTTATGTTAGTTGGACGTGTGATAGTTTGTTTGCATGGGGATTGGTTTATATATAGAAAGGATATTAATTAATTAATTAATGTGAGAATGAGAGTGAGAGTGAGAGTGAAGAAGATAATATATTGTTGCTATGCGTCGGTTGAGCAATCCTCATCTAATGTGAGGAGTAGTAGGAAACTGTGCAAATATATATCCTATACGCTTCTCCTTCAGATAAGATTATGATTCTGATATATATATATATATTTTTTTACTGCATATTCTTTTATTAGTAACTGTTTATTTAGAATATATATGATTATCCATTCAATTTTTAGAACCTACGCAGATGCACTCAAAATAAAATCTAAAATATTTATCTATCTTAAGTCCAACTATTTATTTTATTATACAAGAATAAATTATGACGTCGTCGGTAATTAAGTTTTATAAACCTCCGTTATATCACGGTATTTGTACAAATCAAGATTACCATTTTTTTATTATGACGTCGTGGGTAATTAAGTTCAAATTAGGTTTAGTTATAAAAATTATAAATCTAAAAATAATTCAAAAAGTGTGCTAAAGAGATACCAAATCCACGAGAATTGTGATGAAGATCGTAAATAAGTTAATTTAATTAATAAAACAATATATTGAAAAAATTTATAAATTTGATATAAAACAATTGTCTGCCATGTGATTCAACACTAGTAATAGTTTTACTTAATTGGTCTTCTGGTGGAAAGAAAAAAAAAATTCAAGACAGCTAGACTTCAACGATGAAGAATCCCGTGAATCCTTAGATTAATTAATATTTGTAAAATTTTTCAATAAATAATAAAATGATATGTTTGAATTTCTTCTTTAACACAGTACGTTTGATATTTAATTAATGGATTTATTCATCACTAAATACTGGTGTAATAAAAAAATTTCCTTAAATTTTTCTATAATTCTCCAAAATTCTTGGTCTAATTTTGACTGTGAATGAGGCAATAAATAATATAAAAAGTAGAATACACTATGATAATTTTGAATCAAGGTTTATTGTTGCATATAATCCTTTTATTTAGTAAGGTGAATACATCAATATTTATTATTTTAACTTTCATATATTCATATTATAACTAACTTGATGTCATATCACTTTATATACAAACTTGAGATACAAATTTTATATACAACATTACTCTTTTCCAAATCCTTTTAAATCTGATTTCTCACTGGAGAAGCCAAGTTGTTGTAGTTTGATTTGATTGGGCAAGTATCTATTTTTTTAGCCAAGGATGGTTTCAGCATTGTGATTGTAATTATGTTATTGGGTGATTAGAAATTAAAAGGTTGTATGGAAAGAGAGAGTGTGTATTCTGCTGGTGGAGGTGCTGGTACTGGTTGTTGCCGGCGGTGTAAAGAGAGAATAATAAGATTTTAGAGAGTTACCAATATACCTTTCACGTCGTGTAAGTTAACAGCAGTTTCCTAATGGAAAGGTCATTTAAGGCTAATTAGAAAAGGTCCGGAATATTCATGTAATTTTTTTATATATATTATTGAATAATTATCATTAATCACTGCTATCTTTTACTTTAATATCACTCATATTCTATATTCTTCTATTATTAGCTGTATACTAAATTCGATGGAGACTAATATCAAGAATTACATTATAGATATGCATTCTAATGTTCTTTTATATTAAAGGGGACTTGTGTTATGCATATTCATTTTATAGAGCTGACTATTAAAATAAAAACAAATTAATTGATGAAAAGTTATGCAGTTTAACAAAACATAACTATGATATAATACTTTTAAATGACTATTGATTCATTTTAAAATATATATATATATATATATATATATATATATGATTCAGAAAATCACTTATATTTGGACTATATATATTCAGAAAATCACTTATATTTGGACCAAAGAATATCACCATTAGATTAATTAGATATATGCATACTAATTGCATTTAACGGCTAAATGATTCAGAAAAGCTTGTTGAGTATCTCATATTTCACCTTTCATGTTTTCAATTCTCTTTTACCTCTTAACCGATGGTTCTCTAAGACAACATCGTCTGTCCATATGCATTGGCTTGTTCAGAGTCCAGATCTTTAATTCTTCTTCTTTTGGTTTCCTCATAAGAGTTTATGACCAACATCTATCTCTTCAAATAATACATATATGTAGTTTAAAGTTGCGCTCACTCACAAAATTTTCAGTTGCACTCGCAAAATTTTTGCCTCCAACCTGAATTTTTCTTCATCCCTTATAATTAAGGCAAATCTCAGGGGGTTAAAATCATTAACCATTTCATCGAAAATATATTATGATTAGATTGTTTTGATCTTTTATTTAGTATGTGAATAGTAATTATAGATATCATTCTCCATAAATTTAATTATATATATATATATATAATTACTAATAATAAGATAATCTTTTCTACTTATATCTAATACATGAAGAAGGAATTGTAAGTAGGGTTGACAATTCGTGTTAATTTGTGTTGAATTCGTGTCGTGTCAGGATATGAATTGATTAAATTTTTACTAACAAATGATATAAACTATTCAATTATTTATGTCAAGAATTAAAATACAAGTATGACACGATTATTAAATGTGTCATATGTTGGAATTTTAATATATGTGTTAGGTCCACTATAAATGGGTAGGCTATGTCCAGGTCCATGCAATCTCTTAGACAAATAATAAACTTATTTGGAAATTCAGAAATAATGAGACCTAATTTTGTATTTAGTATTATTTTGAATTAATTATTTTTTATTTAAAATGATTATTTTATTTCAGTATAGAAGAGAGATTGAAACTAAAAAATGGGTTTGGCTTCTTTAACGAATATAAAAATATAGAGACCTTTTCAATGACTTTTTTCCAAAGAAGATTTTCAATAGAAGAAAAGTGCCTACACACTTGTTTTATTATCATTATTTTGAATATTGCAGAAGGTCTTTTGGTGTTTTGTTCCTTTTTCACGTGAAAATCTTCTTCTTGAGTTTTTTCCAAAGAAGATTTCCAGTAAAAGAAAATTGCACACACACTTGTTATATTATTATTATTTGAATATTGCAGAAGGTCTTATGGTGTTTTGTTTCTTTTTTAGGTGCAAATCTTCTTCTTGAAGATCACGTAAAGAAGTTCGTGGGCCATTTATCCATATATAGCAAAGTAAAATTTCATATTCTTATAGTTACAAATTATCCATAAAGTTGAGATGTTTGCTTCTGTTATCGGTTAACTTCCTTCATTTGATATCAAAGTTTCATTAGATTGCATTAGAAAGAGATAGCATATATGAATTCTTGTATGTTGAATGAATGTATATTCATATATGCGTATAAAATAATTTTGCTCTTGATTCATGGTTAGAGAAAATATTTGTTGCTTATTTTGGGATGTTAATTTTGAGGGTCAGATTATTTATTTTTCTAAGATTTCTCTCTGTGTTTCATTTTTGCATAGAATTGTGTAGCCCTTAATTTCCGTATGAGAATTTTTTATAAAAATAAAATAATAAAAAATAAACGTCAAGCAATGACAACAATTTGTTTAGGTGTTGGAAAGTTGCAGGCCTTCTGGTGTTGGAAGCAATGTTGAAGATGCAGTCTAATAGGCCATGCGTTCTGGTGTTCCGCGGTGGGCCATGCGTTCTGGTATTGGAGGGCCGCTCGAAGTTGCAGTCTGATGGGCCTTTGTCCAGTAAGGCAACAACCAACAGTGTGATGGGCCCTGACCCAGAACACAACAAAAGTGTGACGTGTCTTGATCCAAGCACAGCCAGCCCATCAGTGCGACATGAGCAAGACTAGTGGGATTCAAACCAAGCTCCTCTTAAGTGGTTGTAGCTTCAAGAACAGTTGTAATAAATAGAAATAGGTTTTTTTTTTTTTTTTTTCTTTAAGAAAAGCCATGAATCATAGGGTTTATTTATTATTTTAATATTTGAATATATAATGATTACATATTTAATATATCATTTAAAATTAAGTTGTGTCACTCTATACATCATATTAAAATTATCTGAAAACAAATATTTATGATTGTTTAATAAACTAATTTAGGTAATATTGTTTGATAATTCACCTAATCAAAAAATCCATTTTTTTCAAAGAAAAATATTGAGTAGGAGAGGGTTAGAATAATTATACGTAATTATACCTAAGGTTCACATTATTGGTTCATAAGTAAAAGATATATATTTTGAACTCCTAATATGGTGGGTATTCCTACGGAAAAGATACATTAATTTTTATTTTATTGAACTTTCTTTAGGATAAAAATCCAACATGACTTATTAAAATTTGTATCCTATGATAATAATTTTAATGGAGAATATTTGAAATTTTTATTTAAAGGCTATTACACTCAACTAAAATATCGTTCTTATTTTGCCTACGGAATAGAATAATAAAAGTATTTTAGGACCAAAATAGTAATGGTAATTAATTTCATAGATAAACTAAGTTGATTAGTTTTTTGAAAGAATTAAGCTGGTGTTTACCGAGCCTAGTTAGTTAAAATATGTTCACCCTACGGAGACATATTTGAGCAGGATTCTATGTAAATTAAAATTGTTAAATTTATTTATTCAAATTTATTTATATACTTTATTTAATTTTTTAGAAAATGTCATCATTGAGTCATTTGTCTATGGTTTTGACCAAAAACAAGCTTATTGAGAAAAATTTTGATGACTGGAGAAGGAATCGTTATACTATTCTTTTTTGTGAGGATTCATTTAAAATCCTTTCCACAACTCACCCTCCGGAGCCTGCAACTAATGCAGCTAGTGCCATAAAGGAGGCTTTTGACAAATGGAAGAAAGCCAAAGAGATGGCCAAGTGCAAAATGATAACTTCCATGTCAAACAATTTGCAAAAGAAACATGAGAAAATGGAGATTGCAACTAATATAATGTAAAGTCTCCAAAACATATTTAGAGACACTAGCTGTCTTGCTAAGCAAAATGCAATTGAAAAGGTGATGGGGATGAAGATGGCACCTAACATGAAAGTTTATGAGTATGTGCTTAAATGATGAAATATCTTAGCAAGATTAAGTTAGCTAGAGCTGAAATAGATAAGGGAACTCAAGTTGATATTATACTCGAATCACTAACTGATTTTCTCTTATTTTAAAGTGAACTATATCATACACAAAATGAACATGTCAACTACTCAGTTGATGAATGAACTTCATGTTGCAGGGTAAATTCTTATTCAAAAGAAAGGAAATGATAAACTTGCTGAGAGTTCTTTTAAGCCCAAGCCCAATGGAAAAAAGAAGAAAAAGCCCAATAAGAAGACGACCAAAGTGTCCAATAAACCTTTTGCTAAAAAGGGAGGCAAGTCTAAGGGCAAGTGCTTCAAACGTGGCATTAAAGGACACTAGAAGAAGGATTGTCCTAAGATGAAACCATCTAGTATATTTATTCTCTTTGTTCTTGAACATTTAGTGGTAGAATCTATTGATTCCTACATTGTAGACTCAAAAGCCAATAATCATGTTTTTAACTCTTTGCATTGGTTTTAGGAAACTAGGATGCTAAGTGGAGGACAATTCATCTTGAAGATGGGTGCTGGACTACAACAACATAGGATTAGTTGTTTTAGCTTTTGATAATAGTAGGACTTTAATTTTGGAAAATTGACTTTATTTTCGTACTGTTAGAAGGAATTTAATTTTTGTTAGATGTTTATTTGAACATGGATAATAATGTTATTTTTTAATTCCTCGGTTACAGTTAGAAAAACAAATCTTTTATTTGTTGTGGAATATTAGAAGACAATTTGTATGTTATGAGACCTACTATATCTTATACATTTAACACCGAGATAGTTCTTCACAATCACAAGTTTAAGAAACGAAAGGTTTCTTCAACTAACCAAACGGTTCTTTGACATTTAAGGTTAGGTCATATTAACCAAAAATAAATACAAAGAATGGTGAAAAATGAATTACTTGATTCATTGGATTTTAAACCATAGTCACTTTGTGAATCACGTTTAGAAGGAAAAATGATCAAACAACCCTTTTCTTCAAAGGGTAATCGAGCCTCTGAATTGTTAGCGTTAGTACACACAAATGTATGTAGTCCTATAAATATTCAAATATGAGAGGGTTATGAATATTTCATCATATTTATTGATGATTATTCTAGGTATAGTTATGTATATCTAATGTGAAATAAGTCTGAAGCATTTGATAAGTACAAAAAATTTCAGACTGACGTTAAGAAACAATTAGGGAAATGCATAAAACAACTTCGATATGATCGAGGTGGTTGATAAGTGTAAATTATACCTAAGTTTTAGACCTTTGTTACTTAAATTCAATGTTAGTATCTCATTATTTTTGTATGTTTTTAGTATTTTATTATTGGTTTTAGTGATTTTTATTTATGTTTGTGATAGGTGATAGAATGAGAAAGATTCATGCAAAAAGGGTCTGCAAATTGTGAAGATAATGGAAAAGCAATTCAAGAGGTAAACTGCAGTTTTTCTCCAGGAAAATGTCTCAATTCATTGGGCATAACTTCTTCCTCTGAGATCAGAATAAGGTAATTCAGGTGGCGTTGAAAGCTAAGAGACAGAGCTAAAACTTTTATGTTGATGACTTTTCCAAATTCCAAACGAAATATTTCCAAGCAGAGACTTAGTGTCACGCCCCGAAATCCCTTATACAGGAACCCCAGAGGTGACTGTACAAATAAATAAAATAAAATCAAAACATT
>JANLJB010030457.1:0-24567 GCA_026212285.1 Bursera cuneata | reverse complement strand
GGGGTAAGTGTTAGTTTAGTAAAAGTGTGGGTCTAAGTGTTTTCTTCAAATTTAATTGGGGGGTTATTGTCATTTTCCCCTTTGAATTAATAAGAGTTCACATGCATGACACGCATTGATGTGACAACTTTGCATTATTTATCAGGCTTGTCGAGAAGCTCTTCTTGCTATAGGTTGAAACTGTGGGATTGCTTTGTCTTGATTCATGAACTTTGGTTCGAATAGAATTTTATTTACCCATTTATCTACTTTTGTTTTGTCATATTGGTTTGAAAGCAACATTATGCAAATGAAAAGCTTTGATAAGTCAGGAATTGAATACCCCTGGCAGATGGAACGTTTCTCTCAACAGATGAATGCATAATTCAAAGCTCCATTAATAGGAAGGGTCAGAATTAGATAAATTTGTTTAGTCATAGATGCGTTTGGTGTGCCATCACCACAACGGAATATCAAAGTTGCTTTCTCTACTTTGAAAAAAATTCACCTCACTTTTTACTCTAATGACCTGACCTCACAAACTTTAATTATAAAATTACTAAAAAGATATGTTATCGCCGGTTTCAGACTCTTTATTAGATTCCAAGGCATAAGGCCTCAATCACGTAGCCCATGACCATTGATAACAGTAATCCATCGCAAAAGATACAGACAGATATTATTAATTCTAATAATAAAAACTCATAAGTTTGATAATTATATCAAAACTTATGATAGTTATAATAGTTCAAAATAATTTATTATAGCCATAATAGTTAAAAGTCATAAGTTTAATGATCGAATAGTATTTCTTCCAACTATAAATAAAAGCCTTCCCTTCCATTTTGAAGAAGAGGAGAGAATTAACCAAAAACATTTGTTTACTTTGTCTTCCGCTTTTTACCTTTTCTAAATCATCCATAACCTTTACTTAAATCCTGTCAAAATTAATCAGACAAGATTACACCGTCAGTAAGAAATACCTTAAATTAAAACTGACTTTATTATATACAAGTATCTTACTCATCGACATTTATTACTTTTATTCATCTCTCTATTAGCTTGATGACATAACCCTTTGGACACCAAACTTTATATCAAGTTTTACAAGTGTAGCATTATTCATACATAATGAGAAATGTGAACTCAAAAAACAATCATTCTAACAACTTCAACAAGCTAATAACTCGACAAAAACTGGACTGCCGAGTGGTATCCAGGTTGCAGTTTGATTGTCCGAAACAAACTACTTCCTCTTCTAACCAATTCAAAGCTAATATTTAAGATTGAACAGCTAATTAAATCAAGTTCTAATGGTATTCCAATACAAATGCCCAATAAGAAAATGCGAATGGTATCAAATTTCCAAGTTCCAAGCCTTCCAATGGTTAATATCTCAATTAAAGACCTTCGAAGAATCGCATGTGGTCTTCAAATGTCTCCCCATGCCGGATTTTGGACACTGATCCATCTTCTTCAACCTGAAAACGTTGAGTCATTATCAGAAATTATTTCAAAGGCGCCACATCATTTCTAACATGCTCAAAATCTATGAAGAACTACAAAGGTATCCATGTGATACAAACAATAATGAAAAATGAAACAGATCACTCATTGAGGCAAAAGATAAAAGCAAAAGAGAACATCGTGCTAAAATCAGACAACTCATTATACAGCACAAACATTTAGCAGAAACATGAGAATATATAGGCTCCATACCCAGTACTCGGGAGGGCGCATCTTGAGATTGTAAGTTGATGCCATGCTCATGCAGTAAGCACCCGCATCATGAACAACCAGACCAGATCCCTGAAAAGTGAAACTCTTGCTTAGGAAAGGCACTAATTATTCACTCCAAGCCTCCAACCATCCTACAAAAAGGCTATAACATTACCTTGGACGGTGTTGGAAGTTCTCTGTTCTTCCCCAAGAAATCTGCAGACTCACAGACAGGACCCACCACATCAAAAGTAGCAGTTTTGGCATCTTGTGGTGCAGGGGAAACCAGCTCTATGTGCTGCAACCAAATATGACCAAGTCAATGGCAATCAAGTAAAGCAACAAGGTCTGAGGACACAATAAATACTTGAGGTATATAAAACTGGATTTCTGAAAAATTAAGGCTTTGTTTGTTTTTGTTTCTAAATTTTTTTTTTTTTGGAAACACATATTTCCATACATTTTAAATCAATATCAATCATATATCATTTCAAGATTTAAATTCATTCAAAACCAGCCGCATATCTTTACTTGATCTTGAAAACAAAAACACAAAATTCATAAACAAACACACACTAAATATTTGAACATAAAGAACAATTTGATGCCCTATCCCTTTAAAACTGGATTGATATTGTGCATTCGTGTCTAGGTTCTTTTTTTTTTTTAAATAGGAAAGAATGAAAGAACGTATATTAATAGAAGAAGGTGACAACTAGAAAGAAAGTAAAGATTGAAACAAAGTTCATTAACACCAAACCCAACTACAAGGCACAAATGAGTGCTCTTACATATCAAGTACACTGACATTGATGTTAACCTTCACAGTCAGAGTAAAAGCAGCAATTAAAAGTAGATGACAAGTTGTCAAGGTAATGATACAAACAAGATATCTAAGGAAACAAATGAACCAGTATCAATCAATAATCTGCATAACAGTACACAGGGAAACTTACCTGATAAGCATCATAAAGACTAGGACGAATAAGTTCCGCCATGCTGCCATCAATGACAATAAAATTTTTTGTTCCGTTAGTTTTGACCCCAGTGACCCGGTTAACCAAACAGCAAGTATTTGCAATAAGGGACCTCCCTGGTTCAATGATGAGATTCAAACCTCTGGATTGCACCAGCTCCCTAACCTACACCAGCACCAAGAAGAAAATGTAAAGCGATCCCGCATATTTACCAAAGTAGCATCAAAAGGATATTTATTATGCTTCAAACATGGCCTCGAGACGATCTGGTCATGGTAAAACTAAAATCCTTGCCCTTATAATCTTAAAATTGATTATAATGCCATAAATCAACAGAAATATAAAAGTACTTAGACGTAATTCCTACCTCTAATTCTGCTGATTAAAATATCAATTGTCAAAGCCCAGAATATGTAATTTTAAGAATCCAAAAGTTAGTAGAGTAAAAAGATAATCTTTTTAAGAAGCTATCTATTAACATGTGCAGAGTCCATAATGTGACATGTAACAAGAACTCTTAAATTCCACTTCTGATATTCATAGAATTCATGCATGAATAGACTATCAGATGCAATGAAATAATATAAAAAATCAGGAATATAACTCACAGTGTTAATGAGGTCTCTTGGCTTGGGAAGAACTGCACCAGTGTGGTAATAATCTATTCCTAAGCCACCTCCAATGTTTAAGTAATCAACTTCAAAGCCTTGGGCTCGGATTTCATCAATATAATTGACCATGAGAACTGCAGCATCCCTGAATATGTCCACCTGAAACATAAAAGAGAAGTACTTACCGGTCATTTATAGTACAGAACAAGATAAACAATCAAACAACCACCTCCCTCATTAAGGATATACTTGTGTTCCACATTATTAAACTATTTGGTTTTGAATGCATTATACCAAGTCACAGAAACTCAATTTAGACATTGATGGTAAACCACCCAACAGTAAATAAGAAGCCTAAATTTGCTGGCGTGTGGTAATAGTTGAAATTTAGGCACTTAGCAACATAAGTTACAAAGATTCACAAATATTGAACATCTGAAGTTCCTCTATTTGTTTTGTGGAAGGACACAGTCGTTGACTCTGGATATTGTATATCATTTATTCTCCACAAAAAGATTTTTTAAAATCTTCCATTAAAAGAGGTCTCCTGCACTTAGTTTACCAAATCCTACGCATTGACATGGATA
Organism: Bursera cuneata; assembly: GCA_026212285.1. Classification (NCBI taxonomy): domain Eukaryota; kingdom Viridiplantae; phylum Streptophyta; class Magnoliopsida; order Sapindales; family Burseraceae; genus Bursera; species Bursera cuneata. The sequence goes on along the minus strand of JANLJB010030457.1, from coordinate 20,694 downwards.
AACATAACTGTGAGACAAACTTGGCATCTAAAGATTCTTTTCATGCTATACGCCCAAGTATGTGCATTCAAAATAATATTTAATGAATTACAATCAGTGATCACAAAAAATTAATTTGAACTTTATTCAAAACAACAGAAGTATAAAAGTATCATCAATAAGGTCTTATACAATCTTCAAATTAATTTCTATAATTTCTAAACTGTAAAATATATCAAGAATTAACAGGATATAAGCAAAGTGTTGTGAACAGACCTTGGTAATGGTTGAACCAAGATGGCAATGAGCCCCCACAAGCTTCAACTCATTAGGATGTGCCTTCACAGCATCCAAAAACCACTGCAACTTCTCATTCCTAATACCGAATTTGGAGTTCTTGTTCCCGGTAGCAACATAAGGATGAACCTTTGAAAGTAAACAGACCAAATACAAACAGTGAATGAATTTTACAGCAAATACTCAAACAATTTACATGAATCCAGTCAAATAGCAGAAAGGACCTTCTTTCATATACCATTAGCTCAAAACTGAAATAATACATTTTGGCCACCCTTCCATTTGGGTCCAAACAAGCCCAAGGTCGACTTTAACCCGAACAAATCCAAATTGATAATTAACCCTAAATTCATCATTCGGATGCAATGAAATCCACTTAAATGCTAACTACTTAGATTGCATAGCCTCCTAAATGAGGATTTCCTTTGTATTAATTTTGTTGTAATTTAATATAATCTCATTCGTATCTAAATGTTTTAGGTTATAATCTTTTCATTTGTACTTGTCTAAATTGTATTTGTGTCAAGACTTGTAAAACTTCAGGTAATTTTGTGTAAATTTCGGTCACAAGTCAGAAGCTTACCGCCGTGGCACAAAGCAGTCCACGTCACAGCGCTAAGTTTCTGCCTCACCTGGGATTTTGAAAATCTGTTGTCTGCCTCGGCCCATGATGACCACCACCGTAGCGCTTTCTCTCTGCCTCGCCAAGCTTCAAAGTCAGAAGCTCAGTGCTGCGGCGTAAGCAATCCGATTTCAACTTTTGTCCTCTATTTTTTTTTTTTTTTTTTGCTTGTAAGGGTTAATTGAAGGGCATTTTTATCCTTCCGTCTCTTGTGTAAGGCCTGCCATGTATAAAGGCCAATTCTTCTTGTAATTTGACAACTTTGATAAATTTATTGAATTTAATAATTTGCGTGTTCGAAGAGTTCACTCTCAAGTTATCCATCTTTATCCATTCCAAGCCAAGGATCGGTGGTGATTAGCTTCAAGTTGGTGGAATCACTTTCTTTATGCTTGAAGTCAAATTGGCATATTATTATATGGTAAGTTATTTATCTATTGTTGTGTATAACTTCATTGAAGAACAAGTTGTGTTGTGTTGTGTTGTGAAAAGAGCATTGTGTTGTTAGTGATTGAAGATTAATGTTGTTTGATGTGAAGATACATTGTTATTGTTGTTAAAAGTGTTGAATGTGGTGTTGTTTTAGTGTTAAGTTAAGAGTTAAATTGAAGTCATTTAAGGGGATGAACAGTAATCCCGAATTTGAATTTTGAAGGATAGAAAAATCACTCCATCTGGTGTTATATGAACCCCCAAAATGTATCATGAAAATGCCTACAAATATTCTTTGGTTCAAACACGTAAAATCCAAAATTTTCCTGAATTTGCATTGCATATCAAGTATCAACCATTCCTTCCCATTTATCTGACTTAACGAAGGCCTTACAATCAATGAGCTAATAAGACTTCTAAGCATTCAATTGAATCTCTCTCTTTTTAATTTTTATATGACCATACAAAGCTTCACATTGTAAGCAAGAAAATGCAACTACAAACCTGAGGATCGACATCCGGATTGATCCGAAGCAACACATTAACCTTCTTGCCAGCAATTCTCGAAGCTGCCACAATATTCTCCAAATCAAATTCACTATCAACATTAACAAAAACACCTTCTTGTGCAGCCAACACCAAATCCTCCAAAAGCTTCCCGTTTCCATTAAAGATACACCTAACCGTATCCATCATAACATCCACAATAAATCAAACTAACAAAACAATCCCACAAGCACAAATACCAAAAACTACAATATATACAAAATGTTGCATATAACATGAACATGAACATTACTTGGTAGGATCGAACCCAGCTTGAAGAGCAAGCCTCAGCTCATTCCCACTTACAAGAACAGCTCCACAACCCAACTTTCTCAAATGCTCCAAAATCTTGTAATTATTATTAGCTTTAATGGCATAGCCAATGATAGAATTCAACCCTGAAAGAGCTTCTTTATAAGCCTCAACATTTCTGCTGATTTGTGGCTTACTGTACAGATAAAAAGGTCTCCTTTCGGTAGTCTCCATGACATCTTGAACTTTAACATCTTCGCAGTAGAGAAAGCCATCAGATTTCTTGGAGAAACAGTGCTCAAATGGGGTGGTCTGAGTGAGGGTTTTGGCGGGGTTTTCAGAAAGGACTGCTTTGAGAGTGAAGGGTCTAAGAGTTCTGCGAAGGGTTAACGTGGGTTTGATTGGTAAAATGGGGATTTTGGATAGTGGGTTTTGGGTTAGGGTTTTGGAAAGTGAAGGTGAAGGCGAGTTGGAGAAAAGTTGAGTGGCGGCCATGGTCGAGGAAGAAACAGACCAACACTGAACGGAACACTTCTACACTTTTGACTTCTAGTACTGTATAGAAACAGTAATATAGAAAATTTGGGTAATATCAAATATCTCCCCAAGGTTTCACAAAATTTACTGACTCCAAAGGTTTGATAAAATAACAATGACCTCCTCTCAAATTGGATTATCTTCATGAATTTTTATCAATATATTTATAATCTAATTTTTTTGGAAACGATTAAGGATAAAATTATAATTATATTGTCAGATAGTTTTAACCCTATATTAAGACTACATGTTAACACGTTAAAAATTATCTAATATTCGTTAAAGACTATACAATTTCATTATAAAATTTATCTCGATACTTCATTATTTCTTTCAATAAATTTTAATCATTAAATATAATTGACAAGCTATAACATAATCTTTAAAATATTAACACGTATCTTTAGGGGACATGTTAAAGATTATCTATAATGTAAGAGCAAATTAATGAAAATTTATTAAAATAGTTAGACCTGAGGGAGATTGTATAACTTTGCAAACCTTTGGGTTGTACTTTTAACCTTGGGGGAGGTAAGTGAAATTTTTTTTCTTTTAGATTCTTTCACTTTTTGTAAATTTATGATTCCAAAAAAATAAAAATAAAAATTTATTAAACTCAATTTATTTGGTCTCCAAAAGCCTATCTGATGAAGGCCCCTATCCACATTGCATCAGTTCAAATAACTTTGAATTGTTTTCTTCCCATGCTATATGGTAAGAGTTGAATATATAAACATTTCTTCATTTCCTTGGCAATTAAAGGAATTCCTTTTGGTGTTTGAAGTAATTCTAATTAGAAATAAAATTATAATCAATTAAGAAATGTGTTAAATATAAACTCTTGTCTTTGCTAAATAACAACACTTTCTGATTACATGATGATTCCAAGTCCAAAATGTTGTGCAGCATCTTCAGAAACAATGGGAGGCCCAAAGGAAAAGTTGCTTAAAGTGGGCAGCCAAGTTGCCCACTCCATGTAGAATATTAAACTTATACTTAAAAAATATATTAAAATAAAATTAATGTTACACATCTTAAATAGTATTCACGCCCGATTTAATTTTTTTTTTATCATGACGTTACATCGTTATTTCTTTCTATTCTTCTTATTGCTGCTGACTTTTTAATTACTTTTTGTATAAAAACCTATCAAAAGATAAAACAGAATCTTGTTGTTATTGTTCGTTGTTATCTAATAGTAATTATAAGCGTCGTCTTTAATTTCTTACCATTCTGATATATATAAAGATCTTGTTTTATAATATTTATATTGTTATTTACAAAAAATTCTTTCTCTTAGTCCCGTCAAGAAATTTTTTTTGGTAAGACCACTTATTCTCAATTTTCTTTTTATTTCTAGTTACTTATCATCTGATATTAGCATATCATATATTATATCAGTTAGTTAGATGTCTTACCAAAATGTAAAAAAAAAAAGAATAATATGTAACATGTTATTAAAATGAAAGAATTATATCTGTACATTGTATATATATACAATTTATATTATATTAGGTAATTTAATTACATCTGCTTCTCAAGTGTAGCAGTTTCCTCTCGTTTTTCATAATGATGGACGGGGGTAGGTCAACTTCTATCAGTACCCAAATCCATTACCATGATAGTAAGAAAATGTTTTTGGTTAGAGTCATGGCATCATCAATTTCATACGAATGCCTCACAAGTAAACCTCAAGAAGATGACTGGCAACACCTACCTACCTACCAGAAACTCGAAACCATTTTGTCAAAAATGAAACATGAATTAAAGCATTCTTTTGTTACTAATTAAATCACTGAATCGAAGTTGTAGTTGACATGATGTTTTGCAAGATCCGAAAAAATAAATAATCAACTATACTTAGTGGATCACCACAAAATGACAGACACAACCCAATTTGACTTGCTACTTCAACAACCACAACTCATTAGATTATTGATGAACTATTAAATCTACTTGTGGGACATTATTTCCTCAACATAGCCCACTACAATATCATCTTTGCAACACAACCAGAACTGGGTTTCAAGTTTTCTTAATAATTTTAATATTTGAAAGTACACTTAAATCATCTAAGTAGCTATATATATATACTTTTTTAGTATACGTTTGATTTATTGTTGGGTATATAAATGGTTAGTATAATTTACATATATTCAAAGTTTTCAGGTTAATTGTAAACAAAGAACTAACACTTAAAATACAAAAATGATCTATATTAAACCATTGGATTAACACTGTTGAATTCTTAGCTTTACTGTTAATATAATGGTTATATCAAGCATGGTAGTTGGCTTACTAAAGTTGGATTGTCTTGTGAGATTGTTAGAGAATATATTGAAGGAGTGGCTTGCATATCGCCAATTCTCCCTCTTGTTCACTCTCTCAAACAACTGGAATTTTAAAAAAAGGTCAAACTCCTTTGAACCTGTCAAGCATTAAACAAATCTTTCCTTCTGTGTACCTAATCTTTCATCTCTAAATCTGTCAATATCGTCCTGGCTGTTCATCTGATATATATCCTCACCCTTCTCCATATTTTCTGCAATACAATTTCTCATCATCATCAATAGGTAATGAAATTGTCTTCTTCTCTTTCACGTTAGTCTCCAATCTTTCATAACGTATCTCATCATTCTTCAGCTTCTTCATGTCTTATCGTTATAATTGTTGCGTACCCTTTTGGTATTTATTGGAGTTGAACCCAATAAATGCATACAATTATCACGTACATTCTCTAGGCCAATGTTTTTGTTCTGTTGTTGTTATGCATGCAACATGCATGCATCATTCTTTTCCCATGTCAATCTCTTATTTCATTTATATAATGTGTTAAGAACATGATCATGCTCACCAAATTTTTTTCACACTACACGACAAAAAATTTCTGGCTACGACGCTGAATGTGATAGTTTCTTTTCGATTTAAATTGTATGTGTAATGTGTTCACAATATCAAGGCTCACAACTCCATAGAAAAAGCATGTGTTTATGCCATGAATCTTGTATGCAAAAATGGATTAATGTACTTCGAATGTTTTGATCATTTTGTGACTTTTGGATTTGGTCAAAGGAGTAGGACGACTTGGTGATATGTAAAGCTTGATATCTTCGTAACTTTTTCATCTCGATCGTTTTTGCTATCTATCATTGACACTGGATAACCTTCAGAAGATTCAATTATGGCGACCGACTTCATGCCTGGAAATCTCGACCGACCCGCCAAAGCTGGTAAGCGTTCTACATTCTTGCCATACAACAAATTCTCGTGATTGCTTCTTATGAGTATTCACTAGTTTGTAAGTTATTTATTTCTTTTCTGTTTATATCATCTGCTTTCAGGTCATATGGAACATGAATACTCGGAGGATGAGAGGAAGACGAGGCTTGGCTCTCTGAAGAAGAAGGCCATCAATGCCTCAACCAAGTTCAGGCATTCTCTGACAAAGAAGGGTCGGAGAAACAGCAAAGTTATGTCCGTTGCAATCGAGGATAACGTTAATGATGAGGAAATGCAGGCAGTTGATGCTTTCCGCCAAGCACTTATCTTGGAAGAGCTGCTTCCCTCTAGGCACGATGACCATCACATGATGCTAAGGTCAATTTCATTTCCTTGTTTGGTCATCATAAACATTTGCTTCAATGATATATTTATATATATAGCAGAAAGCAAAAAAGTGAATTTGTAACTTGTTGATTCAGGTTTCTGAAGGCCAGGAAATTTGACATTGAGAAAACAAAGCAAATGTGGTCTGATATGCTCCAGTGGAGAAAGGAATTTGGTGCTGACACAATCATGGAGGTAATTGTGTAATATTGTAACACCCCAGACCAGTCACGCTTCCACTGTGCAACTCATAAAAAATTTAGGATATTACATGTACCATATATATACATGTTATCTTTAAATTTTCCCATTTGGTTTCTTTGTTTAGGACTTTGATTTTGAGGAAATTGATGAAGTCCTGAAATACTATCCACAAGGCCATCATGGAGTTGATAAGGAGGGACGACCTGTTTACATTGAACTCTTGGGTCAAGTTGATTCCAACAAGTTGATGCAAGTCACAACAATGGATCGTTATGTCAAGTACCACGTTAAGGAGTTCGAGAGGACTTTCCTTCACAAGTTCCCAGCCTGCTCGATTGCAACTAAGAAACATATTGATCAGAGCACAACTATTTTGGATGTGCAAGGAGTGGTATGTCATGTGCTGATTATTAAGCAAATATATATATATATATATATATATCACACATAAAAGTTATATTAAAGCTTATTTTCTATAATGAATTCATCTCACATCAACCTGAATGATGCCTCAGGGACTTAAAAGTTTGAACAAAGCTGCAAGGGATCTAATTCAGCGTCTTAATAAGATTGATGGTGATAATTATCCTGAGGTGACTCATTTGAACTCCTATTAATTTAGAACAATGTGACAAAGAGATTTCTTCAATTGCTTCCATAGGATTACTATAATTATTATTAATTGTCATTGTGGTTCAATCCGAGATGGGATTGATCTCAAATCGTTGGTGTAGTGGATAAGTTGTGCCTTATAAAGGAGGGGTAACCCCTTCCTCATAAGAGCGCTTTCGAAGGAAACCGGTGCAATCTAATGCCTAAAGCCAACAACACTAATTGAATGTTTTGTTTATTGCAGACCTTGAACCGCATGTTCATCATAAATGCTGGTTCCGGATTCAGGCTCTTGTGGAACACAGTGAAATCATTCCTTGACCCCAAGACTACGGCAAAAATCCATGTAAACATTTGGCTTCTATCTAGCTTAAACTAGTGCCAATCTGATACAGCAATTTCACTAAACAAAATTGATGCTTCTTTTATTAGGTTCTTGGAAACAAATACCAGTCCAAGTTGCTTGAAATTATTGATGCTAAGTAAGTTTAGTCATCGTTGAATTAGCACTCTTGATTTACATTTGGTAGTTAATAAAGGCATGTACTTAATCTTCTATATTTGGATATTTGCCAGTGAGCTGCCAGAGTTTCTGGGTGGTACTTGTACTTGCGCTGGTGGATGTATGCGTTCTGATAAAGGTCCATGGAAAGATGCAGACATAATTAAGGTAACCAACAGTAACTGAAATATGATAATCTCGTTTGGCATTGCATAACATGAAAAACCTGTCACTGAGTTTGTTACTTATTGATGACCCAGATGGTTCAAAATGGTGAAGGCAGATGCCCAAGGAAAAATTTGTCTGGAACTGAGAAGAAAACAATCTCCGAAGATGAGCAGGCAAACTCAAAGGTACTCATTACAGTTTCTCATGGTTGATGATTTGACGGCATTTAACTTTGTAATATAAACATGACTAATTGCTGGTATATAAATCTTGACTTTCTTTTGTGTATTGCCATAATTTCTAGAGGTGTGATTCTTTCAACTCAGAAGCAGCTCCACCAAAGGAGCATATTGGGCATAATAATCTCTCTCCTGTTGCTGAAGTAAGTGTTCAAAAACAACAACATTCTGTGTTTTCATTTTCAGTGTTTTGGTCTCATCATTTACAGTAACAATCCATGATTGCAATTTATATTGCAGTCCCCAGTTAGCAAGAAGTTCAACGATGTCTATCAATTTCAGAAATGCATACCAGTCATTGACAAGACTATTGATACTACTTGGACTCAGTCAACGAAAGATGATCAATTCTCCATCCGCAAAGGTACATAACTTGTTCACTTGTCATTTTGTGTATATGTTTCACTGATAGTCTGGATGAGATGTTCGATAAAGTGATTACTTTTGCGCACAGATTGTTTCCCAGGAAACGGTGGAAGCAAGGTTCCTCCTGATGGAATGACCAACAACATCGTTGGTGGGATCATAACCTTCGTCATGGGCATTGTCACCATGGTTCGGTTGACAAGTAACTTGCCCAAAAAAATCAGTGAAGCCACCCTCTATGGCAGCACTGATTACTACAATGAACCATTGATGAAAGACCAAGTCAAAAAGCCACCACCACCGTCCCCTGAATACAAGGCCATGATGAAGCGCATGGTAGAGTTAGAAGAGAAAGTGAATGTCCTCATGAAACCTTCCCCCTTGGCTCAAGAGAAAGAGGAGATGTTGAATGCTGCATTAAACAGGGTAAACACCCTGGAGCAACAGCTTGCAGCCACCAAGAAGGTAATAATATAGCATTACATGTGTTGTTGTTCAATCACGACAGAATTTGTCCTATATCAGTTGGTCTGGACTCCAGTAGATAAGTTGTGTCTTACAAGAGGAGAGGAAAACGCTAACCCTTCTCTTTGAGTACCCTTTTAAAGGATATACTCGTACTGGTTACGGCCCAAGGCGGACAATAATAATTTTTTGTTGTGCAGGCACTCGAGGATTCACTTGAGAAACAACAGGAGCTTGTGGCATACCTTGAGAAGAAAAAGAAGAAAAAGAAATTTGTAAGTATGCAGATTCTTTGGTACTGTTTAATTTTAAGTTAAGCACAAACTCAGATACGCAACTAACAAGTGTTTTCCTTGTTTTTGTCACAATTCAGCTTTTTGGATTTTAAGCAAAGAATCCCATTTCAGGCACCATCAGCCTGGTTTGGCAACCCAACAACCCTCTGAAGATTAGCTTTAGGAGGTGTTTCATATACTTCATATTATTATACTACTGGCGGCGATGGTGAGTGTTAGCCCCACGAGTACAATACAAATTAATCTCCCTGACTTGAATGTTGTTTGTTTTTGTGTTCTTGAGTATTGAGTTGAAAGCACTTGGTGTAAGCAGTTTGTCATTTGTGTGTTTACCTTCAAGTTAAAGGTCATCTTGGTCTCTTCTTGATTCCCTTTTAGGGCAACACGTTGGAATGTACTAACAATTAACAAAGGAGAGAATACATTTTTTCATCCGGGTACTAAACGTTACTGAATTCTCTCTTACGAATGTTTCTGCTTATCATTTCATCTTGGTGCTTCAAACTTCTGTTGTATTTGCTATGTAACTTAAGCATGTTGCAGAAAATGTATATGAATATGGCACTTTGTAAATAAATAAAATATTTTGATTTTTTTTTTTTTTTTTTTTAATTCTGTGCTCTTCATATCTTGAACACGTAGTGGGATTGCGTTCTATGAATGAATAAATAACCACAGTCAAGATTCAAGATCAAATTTATAAATTTAGATTATTTTTCTTCAGCCGAACTCTAATAAACATCTTGTCATTCAACAAACCCGAAAAAAAAAAGTCTTTCTAAAACTTATTCTGAATTTCAATATACAATATATATATATATATATATATATATATAACTGATGCAAAAATACCTTAATTTTTTTATAATGTAAATAAATTATTAAGTGGTCAACTTTCTAATAAATTTACTCTGCCCTATTACTTGATAGCTTGTTTCACATCTAGATAGCAAAAACTTAGATACTTCAAAAAATTTTCACTCGAACTCAAGCTACTGACTACTAAAAATTTAGATTATTTTTGTATAGTTACCCTTTAGATAATTCTTGATAAACATTGAATAAAATATTAATCTGTCAAACAATCCCTGCCCAATACCCTTTTTTGACAGTTCAACAGCTGAGAAATATTAGATTTTAACTAAATTTGAAAACACTCCTGAGAATTTTCATGCTCAATCTTGGAGCTCATAAACTCGGCGATTTCTGCAATCATCTTAAATTAGAACGATGGATTCTTCGCAAAAGAAACTACCACGAAGTTTATCTCTAGCCGCAATTAACAAGCCTGTTAAACTAATTTTCACAATCTCAAAAAGACAAACAAGATAACTGACTATATAAGAGAGCCATTGAAATTAGAAGGTGCGCCAATTTCAAATATTACATCAAAAGAGCTGTTGAGTTTTAGAGTTAAAAAAGGCAGAAAAAAGCACAGAGACAGTTTCAAAACAGAGTTTCTCAGAACGTAGTTTTCATAGAGCTTTCCATACGGCAGGGTGCACATCAGCCTCTTTGGAAGTTACCGAATTACACTGTTCAAAATAGTATATGCTTGGACGATCACCATTGTTGGGTCTCTACCAAACGTTTCTTGTATAGACATGACAGGATATGATTGAGAGAAACAGCCAAGTAGTTTGTGCAGTAGTCCATAGGCAAAACATCTTACCAGCAAAACTTCTTCTTCTGCTATACAGATAAGGAAATATTAGCCACAAGTTATGAAACTTTAATTTTTGTACATGAATAATTACAAGAGAATGATCTGTCAATCAACCTACCCGGTACTTGGCCTCTTCTTGACGGTCTATGTAAGCGAGTAGATCTTCTTGCCTCATTAATGCATCATGAAGAGCCTGCACAAACGCAACACAACCATCTCAGAATATAGACACAAGCATAAACACCATAACTATGCGGAAATGCAAATATAGTGATACGTAACACAACAACCACTGAAGGAATCAAGAGAAGGTATAGATTTATGCTAGATGCAAGTTGTAGCCAATAATTTAGGGGTTCTGGTGTTATTATTATGAACAACGTTTCTGATTTGCTTCAATAGTTAGATTTCAACCAATCATACCTTCTTAGTAGCAATTAGCTCCGCTTCTAAGGCATCCACACGACACACGGCAGCATTAAGCAATTCCTCTTTCTCATAAGGCATCTCAGATGGCTTTGCTTGGAGTGTATGAACTTTCTCCTCAAGCTCACCCAGCCTTTTCAGTACAGAGGAAAGGACATCTACCTTTGTAAAAGCTGGAGTTGGCGATGGGGGTCGAAACTCCTCCTTTCGAGTCCCATCAATGGCCAGTTCAGGAAGACTTTGATCATGATCACATGATGTGTTGGGAAACCTCTTTGTTACACGGCATGCCACCGAGTGGAAGAGAGTTACAAGTGTCACGAAGAATGCCATAAGCAAAACCAAAACCCGAGCACAAAATCCCTCCGGTGTCTTTGAAGTGACAGGTTGGAGAAGTGTTCCTGCATCGGAAAATTGAATTTCATTTTCTTGAGCATATTGTGCCAAGAACAGATTAAATGATAACAAAGTATATAAAATGCAAATTTCAGATTTTAGTTACAACTTATATAAACTATTATGAGCATCAAGAAATAGGGTAAGTTTGATTTCATGCCAGATCCATGTGAGGAAGGGAGGAGCGGTTGTGATAAATAACCATGCAGGATGCAATATTTTTTTATTCGGGGGCATTGGCATTGCTTCAGGACTAAGTTTATCCATGGTTCTCATTCCAAACCCGAGGAGGGTTTTGTAATATGTAGATATGTAGGATGCTCTATTTTATGAAGAGCCTTTGCAATATTTGAAGTACAAATATGAGAAAAGACTACAGATAGATGGGTGTAGCAGACAAATGCCATAGACTTGCTAACCTTTAGAAGCAGCAGATTGGAGAGATGCTTGCTTCTTCCAACCAGCATCAACAGCTTTGTCAACCATGGGAACATATTCATCATACCCAGAGAAGCTACCAGCATAGCTAGGTTTTCCAACAACCTTAGCCTGCAAATTCATATAATAAACATAATAAAAGAATCAATCATCCATTTCATAACATTTAATACTTAGCCAGCATTTAACATTACTCCTTAACCGTCATCAACTTATTTTAAGTTAAGATGTTCTCTATATAGTATGCATAGTTAATTTGCAATCATATGATTCAAAAACAACCAAAAAGAGTGCAACATTTAAGCATATATAAAATATATCAAGCAAATTTATTTTACTTTTGCAATAGCATCTCAACTTTCAATTATGTAATTTTGATATTGTAACTATAATCACACAACAAAATGTTCAAAAACCTACTTCTTCACGAACAGGAGTCAATCGAAGATGTGCATAACTCTTCACTGCCTTTGGGGAAGCAATATCTTCTGCTTCAGATCCGGACTCAGCCGTGGATGTATCACTTCCTTTTAACTGCTTTAAAATAGTACCCGAAGAGAGAGGGTGATGATCCTGACTAAAGACAGAACTATTTATGGAAATGCCTTAATGAACTCATAGTAACTAAAATGGTTATACCATTGGGTAACGTGGCTTAGCATAAGCAATAACTTTTCCCTCACTGTTTAAAACCTTCACAACCTGCCTGGCACGCCTTGCTTCTCCATTAAGAACCATCTGTACCAAATGAACATGCAACCAATAATCTTAGTTACAAATAAGTACTAATGTATAATAAAAGAATTTAATATTTGATTGTTTATTTCATACGTGAAATAATAAGGTCAGTACGCATATGAAAGGTTTACCAAAGGAGGAAAAAGCTGAGCACTTAAATGAATTTATTATTTTTGTTTCTTCTCAAAATAATAATAATAAAAAGGTCAGTATACAACCTTCAAAATATCTGGGTTTTTCCATGGCCCCTTATCAGAACGAAGGCAACCTCCCAGATCTGCACAAGTACAAGCACCACCAAGAAATTCTGGCAACTCACTGCATATATTGTGAAAGGAATTCATAAGACACACGCAGAAAGTACAAGAATAATATTAAGTGACGTGACTCAAATAAAATGAAATAATCGGTTTAAAGAAGAGACAGCAATGCACGATCACAGAGCCTTCACCTGGCATCAATTATCTCAAGCAATTTGCTCTGATACTTATTCCCAAGAACCTACATTAGTTGCAACCACCAAAAAAAGGATAAATAAAAAAATAAAAACAAAATAAAGAACTTAGCTTAGTAAAATAATAGTGCTGTAACATACATGAATCTTGGAAGTTGTTTTGGGATCTAGAAAAGATTTCACAGTGTTCCACAGCAACCTAAATCCGGGACCAGCGTTGATGATAAACATTTGGCAGAGAGTCTGCACCAATTAGTAGAGTACAAAAATTCAAAATTGACAAAACAATAATTTAAGTCCCATGTACTACCAAAATTTGTACACAAATTTACAGTGACTTGCAGTAGATTAAAAGAGCATACCTCAGGATAATTATCACCATCAATCTTCTGCAGCCGCATTACAAGTTCCCGTGCAGACTTGGTAAAATTCTTAAATCCCTAAACAATTCAAAAAATAAAAAAAGATTTTTTTTTTTTTTTTTTTTTTTTAAAAGAGAACAATGAAGGATGAATATATAATTTGATTGCAACTGAATAAACACCACATGCTATGAGCCTCAGCAGACTACAGAAAGCATACCACGCCTTGAACATCTAAAATAGTTGTACTTGAATCAATATGTCTCTTTGCAGCGATGGTACAAGCTGGAAACTTTACTGTAAAGGCCTTTTCAAACTCTTGAACATGATACTTTATATACCGATCCAATGAAGTAACTTGCATAAGTTTGTAAGGATCGACTTTTCCCAATCTTTCGATGTAAACAGGTCTTCCCTCCTTATCCACACCATGATGACCATGAGGGTAATACTTCACAACTTCACTCAATTCTTTGAACTCAAAATCCTGATAATACAAAAGCAAACACAGTGAGAAAAAGAACTAATATGAAACTGTTGGGCAAAAAGTCTGCAGCAATTACTTCCATAATAGTGTCAGCACCAAATTCCTTTCTCCATTGAAGCATATCAGCCCACATGTGCTTTGCTTTGTCAATGTCAAACTTCCTCGCTTTTAAGAACCTGTGAGATATAAATGGTTTGAAATGGTTACTAGTTCCAAACAATAAACTTAGGCAAACATGATCAATGCCAAAATATAATCACACTAAAAAATTGAAGAACCAGTGAAAACTGCCAACAACAATAAATGCAACCAATGTTTAAAATATCAAGGAAAAAGGTTAACAAATGCTGAGAAGCACAGAATAAAAGAATCATTGAAAGAGCAATGAAAATATCTATTTATGTATCATAAAATCCCAAAAACAAAAGGCAATTAAGTATAATACTTGTACAGATGTCGTATGCATACAAGTGTTCTGCAGTAGAAAAAAAGATTTTAGTACCTTAGCATCATGTGATAATCGTCATGTCTATCAAGTAGCAAGTCGTCCATGATTAGTGATTGTCGGAATGCATCAACAGCCTGTAGCTCTTCAACATCCCGGACATCCTCAATTGAAACAGAGCTGACGCGCCCATCACTTTTCCTTCTACCGCTCTTTTTCTTTAAAGAATGCTTGAATTTAGTGGAAGCATTTAAAGCTTTCTTCTTCAAAGACCCGATCCTTGTCCGCCTTTCATCCTCAGAGTTTTCGAAATCCGATTTCCTTTCCCTCCTCTCATCACTGCCGGAAAACCCCTCAAAGCCTACCACAGAGTGAACATCAAAACATGATAAAATTAGAACCATGAATAGTCTTAAACACTCAGAATCAATCTACAATGAAATCAAAATCCTAATTCCCAATTATAAAATGAAGCAAAATTTAATCTCTGAAACACATTATAACCTTTCCACTTAGAAAGTATTCTCAAATCTCTAAATAATACATATTTATTCAATTCAAGAATCATTTGGAAAAAAAAAATGAAAGATTAAAAAAAAAAAAACTAACTAACTCATCTTAAGCTATGAATCAAGTTAGTTCATTTCATCTCACTAAAAGACACAACACAAACATCAATTTCTCAATTAAGCAAAAAAACAAAAAAAAAGAGTAAAACCTAGAAAACTAAAAGAGAAACAAAATCAAGGAAAGCCGATGAAAACCGAAGAGCAGACACTTACAAGGTCTGGCGAACCGATCAAGTGGACCCGACATCTCTCAGCGACGAGTCACGGGAACCTAAAAGCACCGACACTCTTCGCTTCGCTTCAGTAATTAGCAATCGGCCGAGCAAAGATCGGTCAAATCAATCAATCAAACGCAAAAGCATCAATGTACGGTCACACTGTGAATCAAAACCCTTGTTCGAGTCAAAACTGAAGATACCAAACAAAATTCGACTGAAATTAAGAGAAATTGGAAAAAAAATTGTAAATATAAAAAATAAAAATAAATAGATAAATAATAATGCACCTAAATATTGGTGATATTTCAATTTTCTGACGCGGATCACAAGGGAGATCGAACGGTCAAAAATGCGCCTCTGACCGTTACGAAATATTTTCTGAATTTATGGAAATTATAATTTGGTTGTAAATATCATATATAAATAAAATAAATTAGATAATTTTGGTAGAAAATCGCCGATGAAACGACGGCGAATGGGGAGAGAGAGAGGGGGGGGTGAGAGAGAATGAAGAGACTATTTATAGGGGCTGAAGTGAAAGGTGGGGCCTAGTAGTGGTGAAACGGCGCGGATCCACGTGGCGGTTGAGGGTGTGTTTTTAAATAATTTCGAATCTGCCGGCGGTGGGTCGAAAAATGCCAAGTTTTGTCATTGTGTTTCAGTGATTTGGTGATTATCATTTTGCCCCCCAAAAAATAAAATATTAAAAAAAGCAAATCCTAGTTTTAAAATATATATATTTCTTGTTTTAAATTTTTTTGGGTTAACAAGGATTTGGTCAAGCGGCTGTGACGCCGTGACTGGTGTCCTGGAAGCTTATCTTTTATTTCCATTTTATTTCTCTAATTTTCTTATTTTAGAAATTCAAAAAATTATATCATAATATTATAAATACATCAATTTTTAAATTATTTATACGTGTTAGCATAGTTGTTTTTTTGAAATATTTTATTTTTAAATTAATATGTGATATTGAATTGGTAGACTTTTCCGGAAGCAAGTGGGGGAATGGAAATTTCCCTTTTCCAGCTCCAAAAAAATAATTAAAATGTGATAAAATTGATCACTACTGTAGCCGTCTGAGCATTCATTTTCATTCCTATTTATTTATTTCAATCTTGGCAACTTCCATTGTATGCCTATTCATAGCCATGAAATACGTAACAAGTCACATTTAAAATAGTTCATATTTTGGTAGAATTATAATGGCAAGTAATATATATATATATATATATTACCATTGTAAGATGTTTATTCTAATAATTATTCTCCATGTCATAAATTAATATTTAAGACGTGACATTTCAAGATTGGTTAACATGAATCTTAAAACTTAGCATAACGTTTATTTTTTTAATCATTATTAGACGATCACATTAATGTTTGCTATCGCTATCTCTATTTTTTTAATGTTTTTCTTCTGAAAAAATGATGTAAAAAACAATATAAATAAATAAATATTACAATTCAATATTTTTTTTCAAATAAACACGCTTTTAAATTATTTATTAATATTTGTCAAAATCAGTCATTGTAAAGCATTACTATTATCAATAAATATCGTGATTAGTGACAATGACTTTTGACAGAATATAATTAGCGAATAAAAGCAATTAACTTCTAATAGTTAATTGAGTAATTAACAAAATACAGGAAGATAACCCCAAAATAAGTTCAATTGAAGCATAATAAATAAGAAAAGAAAATAATTGTTTGGGTGGGCGGTGGTTCCCTAGCTGGCGAAAAGGCTTAGAGATGATGGTACTCGGTATAACAAATACACCAAATTTGCCATTTCTCATTCTTTATTTATAATTATTTGGTCAAACCATGCTTTGTCTGCCGAGTGCCAAAAAGCAAGAGTAGGACTTTTCCTTGTTAAGAGTCACTAGAAAGGGTGTGTTGAGAAGTGCTTTTACTTAAGTGCTTCTTTACTAGAAAATACTTCCTCTAATGAAAACGCTTTCTCTATACTTCAAACTTGGGAAACTAATCAAAATAATCCAAATTATAGGGTATTTAAAAAATAATCAACATTATCAATTCATTTGATTTACCTATCCACTTTTTAATACTAAGACGAAAAAACACTCACCTTCAACCTTTTCAAACCCAAACCTACCTTCAACCTTCTCAAACCCAAACCTACCAACTCAGGTGCAACTGTTATGCTTGCAATACTCTTTAGGTGTGATTGTACCGCTTGCAAATGAGTATTTGGAATTATGATGTGATTGTGATACTTTGGAATAGAAGCTGTGTTGGGTTTAGAGTTATGCAATTTTTACAAATGTAAGAGTTAAGCGAAGTTTATGCTAAGGTGAAGGTATAATTGTCATTAATCTGAATTTGGTTAGATAAATAAAAAAACCTAGCATTGATTTTTTTAACTTTCCTTTAAGCTTCAAAGAGCTTTGATGTTTCATAACCATATGCTAGACATTGAAATAATATAACTAAATAATAATAAGTAAGTTTAGAGAAATTATTTTAAAATATAATCAAAATCCTTTTTTTTGGCCTAACATTTGGTTCATAGGTTAAGGATTCTCACCCAAAACTTGTCATTACAGATCAATACGTATAACCCATCAAAAACGTGTTTCAATCCCTTAAATTTGGTTTTCTCCTAATTTTCTACTAGATATATCATTAATAATATTAAAACCCAAGATAAATTACCATATAGTATATTATTATTATTATATTTTTTATTTATTATACAGTTTTACCATCTAGTAAAATTATATAATAACAGATAAAATCAAGATGATTGCTTGTAATATAGAACTCATTTTATTATTTCTAGGCAGGGTTTTTACCGACTTCAGAACTACAAAAGAAAACTTTCTTACAATGACAAAAGCACGCCCAATCACACTTTTAGACAGTTACACCTAACACAAATCAGATTAAATTGCTTCAAAATCAACTAAAAGCATTATTTGTTCCTAGACAACTGGTGTAACCAATGATTTAATGTTCACCACCTACCTAACCTGCTATATTTCGGTGTCATGACTATGATTCTCCAACTGGCTTTTACGAGGAAGATGGCAAAATAAATGGACCATCAACAACCCCGCATGGTGCCGACACTATTATATCCAACAATTACAAAACAAAAAGATTTAGGCATTTAGCCATATGTTCGGGCATAACCAACATTAAAGGTCATTTGCCTATTCCATGCAACATAACTGATGTCTATTCTACTTGATATCGACATATTTATCAAAAGAAAACGGTAATAATAAAATTATCTTTCTAGTTCTCTAAACTTCCTACAGTTCTCTACTATACTAACATTTTCTAGTTCTTGCTAATTGTTAGGGATGTTAGAAAAAAGTTACTGATTGGGGCTGAAGAACTCACTGAAAGAAAAATTTTACCTGAAAAGCAAGATTCGATAAATTAAGAAGAATAGAGAGGAGTGATTTGTAGTCTTTAATTGCTAAAATTCACTTTTGTATGAATCCCATATATCAATGTCATCATCGTCATCAATTTCATCAGCTTTCAGAGGACTATGGACATCAGCAACATCTGCTTTCCTGTCTTTGTCCTGCTCAACTTTTTCTGCTTCATCCTGAGAACACACATGAACAGTGCTAAATCAAAGAATCGGCCAATAAAGATAGAAGAACTAGTTACATAAGAATTACCAAAGAATGGTATTCCCTTGTTGTAACATTAATCATGACCATAGCAAGTCAGATGTCCAGGAGCCTCTATCAATGGAATTTCAATTTGGCTAATTTAAAGACCTTTAAGAGGTTTAGAGTTTTTGAAGAACAAATTATTCATAGGTAAGCTACGTTACAGGGGAATAGGTCTCTGGAGTCTAATCAAATAGAATAACATGCCATATTATCATATTAATACACAAAGAGAGCAAGAAACGTACATTTATTTCAGTAGTCAAGTCCTCCACCTCCTCACCTGCCATGCCCTCTGAATCATCTCCATTCGCGTCCTGTTCTTTCTGTGCAGCAACTTGTTGAAGCTGCTCGATCACCTTTTCAAAATGGGAATGGTCTGCAAGAAAATAGAATTTACTTCAGAGATTAGAAGCACACCACAATTCACAGCTAGCTCAAGGCTCAAATTGCTGAAACAATAAGAGAAGTCTTTACCTTTGGCACGATTCGTCAGAGCTTCAGTAAGCCTCAATGGTTGTTTACGCTCTTCCTTTTTATATTTCAACTTGATTTGCTGCCGTGTTCTTCCAGGAAAAAGTTGTTGTATCATAGACAGATCAGTACCAAACTGCTGAATAGCCTAAAATCCATATATTACAACAGATATCAGTTAAATATTCCACAACTAGAGAAACACTCAGGAAATGTTTGGATGATTAGAAGAGGCAAAATCATCTATAAAACACAGATTTTAACCATTAAACTTGCCAATGTTATTTAGAGACAAAAAAATAAAATAAAATATCATGGTGATTCAAACTAAGGAGTGGATAATACAGAGTTGTTGAGCATTTTCTATAGAATGCAATATATATAGACCCTGGTAATCAAATCAGTTCAGCAAAATTTGTTACAATATGCGACTCACCTAAATCTTTTCCTAGTTACCAAAACCAGGAATCATGACAATCGAACAGGGCAAACTCTCCCTTAACATAATGGTGACTTATTTAGCAAGACTGAAAAGATTTTCAGTGCAGAAAGCAAAGGTGCCACGATCTCTAACCTAACCAATATAACAAATATTTCAAGCAAAACTCTCAACAGTACTACAAACTTCAACAGACACTGAACTTTCACGAATGTCACGTTGTAGGCATAGTTAATATCCAATAAAACTGTAATGGCAAGAATATTGATACATGTACCTCATAAAACAATTCTGTGTCTTGTTTTGACCATCTTACAGTGGGCGTTTTCTTCATATAAGTCTGATAGTTAAAGTAAATGTTACTCGACTGAACCCTACAAGTTGCTTGATAACCGGTAGAGCCGTACTGTTGTGAAGCAATAGTGTCCTCTTCATCATGATAATCTTCCTCACCAAAAATATTTTCAGCACTGAAAAGAGAGCATTGTAACCAGAAATAAATAAATCAACGACATAAGACTCCAAATCAGTGATTAAAGACTCTAAAAATGGCAAATTAGACACAAAGCAGTAGGAAGCACACCAAAAAATGGACTTCCTAAATGTTTTTCCCTTAATGACTCAAATGATCTCCCTCCAGTCCCATAAACAAAGAAATGGCTTCCAACAAGACCTCTCAACCCATCCAAAACCATAACAAATAAACAAAGAAATAAACCTTTTTTAAATGGGACAATTTCAAATAGTACCCTTGTGTTTTGGCTTAATTTCAAGTAGAAAGCAAGTTTACCACTTTCATC
>JANLJB010030456.1:0-10981 GCA_026212285.1 Bursera cuneata | reverse complement strand
AAAAAAAAAATGCATTAAAATAGCTTTCCCATTCAGCAATTGGTTTCATGTCTACCAAGCAGAGACAATATATAAATTGGTAGTACCTGACAAGCAGAGTGAATAGGAAGAGAAAGTGTTGCGGTCCCGCCATTGTTGATGACAAGTGTTAGATAAAGTGATTATTTGTATCTCAGGCGAGCTTAGGAGAATCGAGGGTTTCAAAACCCTACCGAGTCGACGGGCGTTTGAAAGTACTTGCATGGCGTTATGAAGCGGCCGAGTTTAAAATGAGTTGATGTTGAGTGTACTCGGCGGAGCTACCTCTGTCTGAGGTTTGCAGTGTTCAGGGTTTTAGGAATTGGGTGGATGGAAGAGAGAAGGGGCTGTTTGCCTGGAGCGGCCTTCCATTGCTTTAGTGGACCGATTGTAAACCCTGAGTGGTAATTGACGAAATGCCCAACAAAACAGAACCATTTGCAGCCCAAAAGAAATTGTGAAATGGGGAGAGTAACCTAATTTAGAAATTATTTTGATTTTTAATATGTTTAATTTTCTTTTATTAGTTAGTCAAGTTTAAATTGTAAATAAAAGTACTCTTTTAGATGAAACTCTGTAGCTTGCCTAAAGAGTGAACCTATCAACCTACCTGTAGAGGTCGTTGGTAGGTGCTAAAAAAAAATGAAAAATTTTAATATAAATTCAAAAACAATCTTCAAAAAAATTTTAAGTCATAACCGTAACCGTTATGACTCGACAGTTGTTAAACTGTCAATCATAAACCATCAAATCGTCGATTTGTGTTATCAAGTTGTTGAGCGGAGAGCTATAGTATGAAAATTTAAAAATATGATTATTTTTTAAAATGCATTTAAAAATAAAACTATTCTGATAATTTTCTTTAAAAAAAAAAAGTTTAACTAATTTTCAAAAAACACTAAAAAACTTTATTATTCTCATATATTTATTATAATACAAACTCATAATACATATATCATTAATTTAAAATTACTATATCATTCATTAAATCATTTCATAATTCACTTGAAAAACACTTATTAATTTCATATCATTTAGGATAAAAAAATTTCATAAAAATTCAAATGAGAAGTATTATTCTATCCTCATTTATGGCTCATATTAAATTGCTTTCTTTTCTAACTCTTCTATTTATTCTATGAATAATTATTTTTGGATGGCAATAGCTGCCCTACAAGTCTACAAAAAGGAGTTGTTACTGCACAAGCCTTTTCTTTAATTAAAAAAAAAATGATAGCCCTTTATCATACCAATAAAGGATACATGTAAATTTAAGTACAATACAGTGGATGAGAAATAAACATTTGTTCCATATGATCATCTGACAACGCTTGGCTGTCCAAAGGGAACAGTACTCCCTTGATTGCTGTATACAGTGTTTACATAAAACTACGGACCCAACCAATAGCTGGGATTTAACTCCATAAATTGGAGGAAGAATGAGATTGACTTGAGAATAGTTTCTGATGCACACATACAGTTGGTCCTTTCAAATAATTAATATGTGATTATACAAAATCAATTTGGTATAGAAGGAATAATAATGAAAGTGATTGACCATCCAATCAAAATCCCCCTTCCATTCTATGTTCAGGGCGCAAACTTTCAATCGCCTAACCATGGAACATAATCTAGTCATTGAGGCAGAACTGGAGGTGCAATTGTGCGGGTATTGTATGATTTGCAGTGACTACATTTCTGCCCGATTATGTGGAAGTAAACTTCAGTTGTGTCATTGCAATCATTGCATAGGATCCAAACCTGCAAATTATCCTCAGATTCTTAGATGTCATCCAGCAAATTATGCTTAAAAAAGTAAAGAGTGGTACAATGGAGAAATGTGGAGATAGTCCAGTAGACCACATTCAGAAAGTTATAGCCTACCATCTCTAGACAATGTTTCAACAGAAAATCCTCAAACAAAGGACAACGATTCCTTACAACTTGAAACCTTCTATTTTGTTGCTTAAGATCAATATTTTCCTTTCCTCACATCTTGGACCCTTCTGTTTATTTGTACTAAGATCTATATTTTCCTTGATCATGCTTAATGTTATCATCATTGTGCTATACTAGGCCCAAGGGACGAAGCCACTTCAAATTCAGTCTTAGCGACGAATGTGTATCTGAACTTGAAAGTTTATATAGGAGTTGCCAAATATCTGCTGGAGTACCTTTGAATTGATGAAAGTATGAAAAATCTATAGAGACAGAATGAACTGGCTAATAGGGTGAAAAAGAATTTTACCTTCTTGTACCGGTAATCCTCAGGCATTAGAGTTGCTTCTATCTGAGAACAAATTAGTCCTCAATTAGAAATAATAAAGCATAATTGAATTACAACAATGCTTTCAAAAGCCAATAAATCTTTAGGAAATTTCAAATAATATAAATCCAAATATTTATTCACTAATACAGCCATCTATAATTAAGCAGGCTTAAATCGAATAATCCTACCTCCTCATCTATTCTCTTCCAGGTTCTAGACATGTCACTAAAAGACTTGGAGCATATGGGACAACAGTATCTGGGTGATAGTACAAATTGAAGTTAGTGACGAAACACAAATGCTTCGACTTGTAAAAATATGAAATGGGGGAATTGAAGCAGTCATTGATTACTTGTCACGCTTTATCATCTCCTGGTAGCATTCAAAATGCATTGTGTGCCCGCATTTCAGTACAGTTGTATCTTTGAGTGAGTCAAAAAGGTACTAGAAGAAAACAGAAATGTCAGAATATTGCAAATCTCTAACTTTTTGATATAGTCAAAGTAATCATAAAACAAACCTCATAACATATGGAGCAGTGGTGCCGCATGGAATTCTCTACACACAAATGGTTATCACGCAAACCAATTGAATAGCACGACCCTGAGTACTTATAAACATTACCATATAACGACAGAGAGAACACATCATAGAATAAAATGAATGCCATAAAAAATTAACTACAGTAAATGAAGGTGAATGCAAAATATTTCCAGTCTTGTGGAAAACAACAGAGCAGTTGGATACATGTTATTTTCAATAGGCTGCCTGAGAAAGCAGGGCAAGATAGCAGAAAGAGTTGAAGATGACCATAAAATATAATATGCACCAAGTCCTTAAATAATCGTGCATAAATTAAAACTGATAAAAAGTCACTATCAACAGACGGCTCAGAAGTGCATACCACATTTCTTGCAGTGAAAATAATTCTCACGACCACCTACTCTGTTTTAAATATTACAAGTTAGAACACAATTTCTCATATTATAAATTCTGATAACAATAACAAAAAGAATGAATTATATAAAGAAACAGATATCAATGGTCAAGCTTTCTCTGACCTGCAGATCCCACAATCATCACAATGAAACTGCCCTTTCTCTATCTGCAATGTTTGTAAATATAAGTTAACATTACTAGAGAAGATTAGGGTTCCAATAGCAAACAAGGATCATGCACGAACTGTCAAATCTCAATCTACTTCATCTAAAAGTAAAAGCTTGACAGATTACAATACTAAAGAAGCGATCTTTCTAAACCTTCCAAATATTCTTTTTTATATATGTATTTGTAGTTTTAAATCTGGTAAAGTATGATTACATCATCATCGTAGAATTTGCAAATCTCACAGAAATATTCCCCCATATTGACGCCGCAGTTGGTACAAACTTGAGCAACCTGGGACACAAATAAACTTAATTGAAATATTAAAGAAGCTATGAAAAGAATGTCATAGTATAAACTAAGAAAACACATACCGGCTGCTCTGTATCACAGACAGAACAAACAACCTGCAACACCCAACAGTCATTCATGCATCCGGTCATTGCCCAACAAAGTTCAATAAATATAAAAATTGAAACATAAACCAGCTGACAGAGATAAAATACTTGTTTAACGTCCTGTCGAACCAGATCGTGCCGATCGTAGGGGTTCCTCAACATGCTCTGATGATCCAAAAGAAAAGGAAATCAAGTAACAACCAATACCCATATCAAATAAGGCTAGTTCACTGATAGTTCGAGCCAAACCAAAAAGTATACATAAGCAAATGTTTCTCAACATGCTCCTTTTAATCAGAAACACAACCAATAGACAACTAATAGCAGATCAGAATATGGTAGCTTTATCAATATCTCGAGCTAAACAAACAAGTACAGACTAGTAAGAAACCGAGATACAAATAAACAAGAAACAGCATATAAGATATGTGTCAAAAATACCGCAGCCTCGTTGTGGCAATGGCGACAATCAAAGATCTCATTACAGCAAGGAGCTCTAATCTTGCATCTCCTCCTATAATGCATGCATCTGTCAAAAACAAAAACAAAACAACAAAAGAAAACGAACTTGAATCGAAAAAAGTTATTAAAACGAGAAAAATGAAAAGAAAGATTAGGATACGTTAATATACCCGTAGCCCATCTTGCCAAAACCAAGACGTTCATTGGCTGAGGCCTCCATGAGAGCAGAAGAGAATTGTGCAGAGATGCGAAGAGGAGGCAAAGCCAACTATAAAGAACGAGACTTTACTGATTTGGGAAGATAGGCTGGTGGCTGGTGGCTTAAGTTTGTCCAAATCCACAAAAGAAAGGAGAAAGAGAAATGAGTGACGCATCAACCATTAAAATAATGAAAAAAAGCTTCATTATGTAGTCCAAAACCAAGACGTTTTTCTCGATTTTTTTTAATTTTAATATTGTTTATTATAACCATTTTAACTGCAGATTAATCGATAATGGTGGTGTTGACTTGAGTTATGACAAAGGGATACAGTTATTAGGTAGGACTGAAAGCGACCAGACGCGCCGTACTATGAGCGAATAGAAATCCAGAGAAAGCAAAAAACTAACGCAACAATTTCTAGGTAAAATGGATGGCGTGGGCATTTTGACAAACAGTTACAAATACAGTTTCAATTGCTCCCAAATTTGTAGGAGAAGGGGGATGAATCCGAATGAATGTGATAACAAAACCATGCAGGAGAACTGCAGAAGGTAAATAAAAGTGTGCAACTCCTTGAGCTTGGAGGATAAAATGTCACTTTTTGGCATAAATTGTACCATAGCCATAACTGTGTTAATGCAGGTTAAGTGTTGTTTCCTAACTCTCCCATTCATACTAATGTGTATCTGGTAATATATGGATCGGTCTAGATATAACTTTGTATAAGTCGAGTATTATTAGACAATTAGACAAACATATGGTAAAACTATTTAACTTTACAAAGATATAGTTACCTAACTAATGATACGTGGATCAACGTAGATATAACGATATATAAGTTATGGAATAAATATCTAATTATCTAAAAAACCAACTTTATATCTCATAACTTAAGTTAAATATTTATCATATTGTGTAACTGTAGAATGTAATAATACTTATCTAGTGATATGTGAATCGGTCTATATACGTTTATATATTGAAGGACTAATGTCAAAATTTGGTATTTTGATGTTGAATTTTGGTAGATAATCAAAACAAGTTAGGATTTATAAAATTCAAAATAATCATTCAAACTTCTCTTTTTTTTACTTTTCTTAATAAAAGTATGTATTTTAGATCTGAGTAAACATTGATGTCCCTTATCAATGCTATTGACCTGTTGCGGTTTGTTGAATGTGTCTATTGAAATGTTTGACATATTTCTTAATAAGAATTTACATGTTAAAAGAAAAAGATAACGATACATGTGATTGCAGAGCTTCCAGACAAAGTCGAGCACCGAAAGAAATCCAATAAATCATCATACTAAAGAAAAAAGTTTCACAAATTGGCAAATTGTTAGGCTCTCTATTAACAAGTAACAGTTAGCAGTCACTGTTTTCCAATTAGACGCAACATTGGCGACGATGCTGATAGCAACTCTCATCTTCGAACGTTTCCTTCGTACACTAAAGAGATCAAACAATCTAAAACCCGAAAAGAAAATTTAGTGGTTACTACAAGCTATTAATACAAAATCATAATAAAAGTTATACTTACTTAATAATTAATTTTTTTTTAAAACTAATAAAAAGATATCAATACTCTTCTGCCAACTATAACAGCTGCTCACATATAAAAAAATAATAAATAAACAAATATTTGATAAGAAAATATATTGATATTTTGAGTAATAGATATTATTATCAAATATTACTTCAAATTTGGTTAAATAATTGGATTTGACCAATTTCATATCTTCTCATAATTTTGGAGGTTAATTTAAATAATATCATTTATAAAGATCACAAGTGTCATATGAGATTCTTCATGAAAGAGATTTATGGGTAAATTTCTGAATTTCAAGATTTAATTGATTATTCGGTATTATTTTCATTTATTAAAATTAGTGTTCATCTTTTTTTTTTTTTTTGCTCGATTAAAAGTTTAATTTTTGAGATATGGAAGTATGCTCTTAAAATAAATATTTTCGTATTATCATCTAAATTGTAGTATATAAATTAAGGAAACTACATTTCATTCGAAAGCGTAATTGAAATTAACTACAAATACAAAATAACATAACAAAATTATTTTGTTTATTTATTATTTTAACGTAACAAACAGATATGATCTTAATATAGTATTATGGAGTTACTTTTCTTAAAATATTATATAATTTATTTATTTTATTATAAATGAGCAATTGTTACAGTTGATAGAATGATATTGATATCTTTTGGTCAGTTTAAGAAAAGCAGTGGTTAAATGATTATAACTTTTATTATGATTTTGAAGGGTCTTTATTAGTTTTAATTTAGTAAAATATCTGCATAACTTTTATTATAATTTTGGAGGATGTGTTAATTTTGATTTAATGGAACGAGTGCACACAAAAAATTAACAGGAGTCTAACATAAATACCCTTTATTTCTTTTAAATTTTGGATATGTTGTGATGTCACCGTATCCGGAAATTTCCGGAGGAAGTATTCTTTGCTTGTCCATTTGCAAGTTCCAATTCTATGCTAAAAGCAGTAAGTTCTAGAGGTTTGTGCACTTGCAGTTAGATAGGGCCTGGCCTGAGGTACTTCACGTGGCAGTGGCTTTTGTTATCTGGATAAATTGTTTATTTAATGGCCACCACTGACACGATGCCTTTTAACAGTGGCTTTTAATACAAGTTGTTTGCCTTATCAATCTGCTGATATAAGTGCTATGCAAGTTGTTCTTCTTGACTTTCTATATTACTAAACAAGCTGTTGAAGAATTGAAAGAAAAAACAGATCTTTGGCAAATGAAAAAATTGCATTCCACCATACTATAAAGTTGAGGAAAAAAAAAAAAACTTGGAACGTATATGAGAATAGAAAAAGAGGTACTGGTGATTATTGCCTGTTTTCGAGGGAAGAAGTTATATGAATCGAAACATTTGAAAGGATAAAAGCAGGCCGCCACCACGCCTCAGGCCTCATCAGCAACATTTCTTTGGGGTGTGAATCATATCCTATTTACCTATAAGCTAATAAATTATCATCTTATGGAGATTGATCAGCTTAATGTTCATCAAATTAAATTCATGAAAATAGAGTTTGTTTGACAGTTACTGTTTATTCATAAATTTAAAGCCATTTGTTATCAAAACGGCATCCAACTATTACAAGTTTTGTCGTTCTAAATGATATGTATGCATAAATTTGAAATGAAAAGACTATATTTAACATTACTCTTTCTAAAAGCGGGGAATTAATGCAATGGAAACCTAACCATGAGCCAAATCCAGCTAAAGCCATCGAGTGCCAGCACAAAACCTTGATAAAATTCTCTCTTTTGCATGGCCTAAATATGCACGTTGATTTGCCAGCTTCACTCATATTCTCAACCTTCGAAAACCAACAGAAAAAACTGTTCCTCAGCAAGATTTAACATTTATACTAAATCGACATCATATGCCCAAATGCATGCACAGCAAAACACGTCGGTCTTTGTGTCTCTAAGACAAAATTAATTAAAGAGAAACACAGAGAGAGATTAGAAAACTAATCCCACAACTTCTTCCTCTGTCCTCTCTCTAACAAAATTCACAGCAATGGGTTGCGGAGAATCAAAGCATGATGTTGCCAACGGGAACACGATCGCCAGGAAGAAATCAAACGTTGGTGAACAATCCAAGAAGAGCAAGGACATAGAAACCGTCCAGGAAACAGAAACAAAAGGCAGCCAAACAGACTCGTTGGTCCAACAACAACAAAATAAAGGTGATTATGATCATGTAGACCGTCCCGATGTGGCCGATGTTACTGTTAGGGATATAGCTGAAAACACAGAAATGTTAAAAGGAAAAGAGCAGAAGGATAAACGAGATAGTGTTGTTGTTGAAGAGCAGGAAGGTGCAGCTGGGAGATTAATATCTAACGAGTCACCAAATCAATACTATTCGTCGAGAAAAGAAGAGGAAGCCGCGGATGGAATTGTTTCTGAGGGAAAGTCAGATTGTTACAGCACTCCGCGCCATGAAGCAGGTGAGGCGAGTGTGTTCAATGACACTGAGAATGTTAACAAGGGATTGGAAGTGGAAGCCACAAATTTGGTCGAGAAAACTGTTGGAGAAACCAAAATTATTAATGGTTCGTCTCTCCCACATCGAATTAATTCGTGTTAGTCACGCATTCTGCGTCTTTGGGGAACTTAATTTATCGGTTTAATTAGTTAATTAATATTATTTGTGCAGCTGAGATTGCAAGTGTGGAGGATGAGAACTTGGCCAATGAGAAAGAGACAGGAAAAGCCAATGTTGAAAAAGAAGTTTCAGTTCCTGCAGCTAGTGTAGAAAATACTCTAAATGATGATAAGGTGAGCTCTGAGTCGTTGTTGTTTATGAAGGGAAATTCAGATTTACTTATATGAAGGTTTTGTGTGTGCAGGAGCAACCCGTAGCTTCACCAACCAAGGATGTGAAGACTGTTTGAAGGAACAATTAGGATTTATGAAGATTGTTATGTGCCTTTATCTTTCTTTGTAAAATGTATCGATTTAATGCTTGATTTAATAATAATGTTGTTTGACGCTTAAAACTAAGCCATCATAAAATGTTTCAGAATTTACTTGAGCCTATTTGATTAATCTATTCGAAATAGGTTTTATTTTCACAAAAAATAAAAAATTAAAGACAAATGTGATAACTTTTTAGTATAATCTTATAAATTGCACTAATTAATTCCTCAAGATATTGCTTGACGTCCTTCTGAAACTCTGACCTTAATCGTACTTCTGTTTCCATAGCCGCAATGTCACCCTTTTCACTCTTTTGTGTCAAATCCGTACTCCTATGAAAGTAAATTATAAATGCACACCAAGTTCATAAGTTCATATAGACATTCTAGATCGAAATTGTAATCCAACGCCTCTTCCCTATCATGAACTTGTGTAAAATTACTTAGTAAGCGCTTCACTCCGCAAGGGCAAAATCAAAGGCAACGGCACAATGAACTACTAACAGACTCGATAACACGTTATATTTGGAACTTATGATTGAATATGGTGTCAGTTATAATATTAACAGGGATGATAATGTATACAATTCAATAGCTATATACACAAATTCCTTCCCACTCGAAGAATCGCCTACCCCTCTGAAACAATCCAAAGAAAGACAAAAATCTTCTCTTTGGGTGAGTATCCACAGCTGACCTCTCAGCTATATTATGAGAAAGCACAGGCTTATACAAACAAGATTCTACATATGTTTGCCTCCAACATCTGACTCTGTTTTAAATCTCAAAATGCGAGTGGCAGGATTCATGGAAAATATTACATTTCCTTTTTGATCAGTTTTGCTGTAGTTCACTATTCGAGGATCCATCACAATTCCGCATGATCTCCATGTCTCGCACCCTAACTTAACACCAAAATAAACCAAATGATCTGATATACTGTTACCAGTCACGGACCTGCATAACGAATGACACGAAGATTTCATAGTGGTTTTTTAAATAATATGGGACAGTTGTTTCCTTGAATAAGGAGACATTGGGGAATCCGTGGAATATTAATTGATTTCAAATTTCACAAAGTGAAAGCTTACCTGCTGCAGGTTGGGTCTTCGCCTGAACCATCACAAACCTTCTCAACTTTATAAACCAAGCTTTCTAATCCAATATTATATAGCCATACCTGCAAGAAACAATAGTCTTCAATGCTTACAGAAGAATAATGAAGAAAAAACTTCTACAAGCAAATAATAAAGTACATGTTGACAATGATTACAGAAAAATGTTTTGGCATATATCTGGATTGGAATAGTCTAATCTGACTTTTAAGAGCAAGACTTTCTTCTGCACACAAGTACATGCATGCAACAACAGCATGCAGGATATGATTATTTTTTTTGCAGATTATATGTTTTGGGTTCAAGGGCTGTTCACCTACAGAAGCCACAAAGGCTTTAGGCTTAGACCTCCCTATGGCAACCAAAATGACATTTCAGCCAATAAACAATCCACCTAGCAAATGCTTTTCAACTAAACTATTTGCTTCAAGAGCTAAAAAGTTCATTGACATCTGACATTAGTTCAAGAAAATATCACTCAGCCTGGAAATATTGCAGAACCAAATAGAGAAGTTCAATAAAAAGTCAGCAAGATGGAAGTTCAATAATAAATCCCAAAAATGCCAACCTAAAAAATTCATCTTTAAATTTTATCCATAGATAACATTACTACGCTAATCATTACCTCTCTAGGGAAGTGGTGGTATGTC
The DNA here is from genome assembly GCA_026212285.1 of Bursera cuneata. Classification (NCBI taxonomy): domain Eukaryota; kingdom Viridiplantae; phylum Streptophyta; class Magnoliopsida; order Sapindales; family Burseraceae; genus Bursera; species Bursera cuneata. Next base: position 289 of record JANLJB010030456.1, on the reverse strand, counting down.
TTTTGAGGGAAATAAGAATAGTATGGAGGTAGATGAGGCACAATATCGTGTTCATTTGTGACTCGGATAGTATTTGGGACGAGTTGGCTATAGAAAGTTGCAAAAACTGCATTGCCAATACGGGGTTGTCCAAATGTCATAACCTGAACATCCTGGACTTCATGATTAACCTGCAAATAAACATATATTCCTTTATCACAACTTTATCAAATTACAGAGGAAGGCTTTCAGAAAAACACTTGAAGAAATATGAAATAAAGCAATTCTAAGAGATCTAATATGATATGCT
>JANLJB010030455.1:0-19748 GCA_026212285.1 Bursera cuneata | reverse complement strand
TATATAAATAATATAAATAATATATTTGCCGTTCATTTTTTTTTTTTTTTTTTTGAAAAAAATTCTCGATCTAATGATTAGTAATGTGATTTGTTGTTTTTGAAATGAATATATATATGTAACGAGATTTTATAAAATAAAGAGATGACATTAAACATCTATTTTATGTATCTATTTATTAGTTTACGTTTTAGAAGTACAATAAATGTTATTTATGTTTGCGTGATGATGTAAATGCCCATAGGTTTGTGTAATGTTAAAGTGATGAGTCCTAGTGTTTGATATAAATTATGATCAATCAGAATCAATCAATTTTTTGGGTAATCGTCACAAAAAATTATTCAATCCTTTATTGTTTTTCTTTTCAACTTTACTTCCACATTTGTTAGATTGTAACCTTAATTTTTTATCCGGTATGATAAGCTCACGGTCTAACATTCAAAAGAGATTTTCAATAAGGTATGTCGTGGTTGCAAAAATATGTAATGGACTAAGATTTACTGTTCACACTATATATGTATATTGTATTATGTTAAGGTTACATAGATTAAGAGAATTAATCATCTTATTTTTTATCCATTTTTTATAATGAAATAATTCTTCTTTATCCGTTTTTTGGATTTTTTACATAATTGGTGTATGTTGCTCTTGTTTATTCATTTTATTATTTGTTATCGTTACATTAATTTCCTAACACAAATATATTACTCTATTCATTCTGCAACAATTTGGTTGCCTTCTGACTGAAAAGTAGAGGAAAATATATATATATTTTTTAAATTACTATGAAAATGTTCTTCTATGTATCTCCAAAGTGCTTGCTTAGATTAGGTCACTCTTCACATTTATAATATAGATCACGTAAGTGAAAGTGGTATAGAAGATTCTTGTAAGCATTTTTAAAAATAAAAATAAAAAAATCCCTTTACTTCTTTATATGTATCCTCTTCCCTGTCAAACCATTCCTCTATGGGATTGGATCGGTTAGCCCCTAGCCTTAATTATGATTTCATCACATAATGCTTACATTTACCAAAGCAACTTGCTCCTCCCCTTCAATTCCTACTTTTATCAATTCATTATTTTTTGCAGGTCCATGTTGGGATCTCTCTCATACATATTTGCTTGCTTAAATCTTGGGTAGCATCTAACTAAATTATACATATAACATCAATATAATTAATGGAAATCTATTATAAGGTTGAACAACTGAACCCTTACTATGTATTTTGGGTGCACATAAACTAACCCATCTAGCTATCATGGGTTGGCATCCCACTTTGAATTTAGACTACCAAATCCTGTCACAAACAAGAGAGTGAAAGTTGAAGTAAGAATCCACACAATCTTGTTTGTCCAAAGCTTCGTTGCTTTTATTATAGAATTAGGTCGAAAATATCACATCATAATCTTGATATGTTTTCTAATATATATAAAAAATTTGCCAAATGCACATCAAATGATATAACATGATATGATTTTGGGAAAATTCTTGCGCTAGATAAGTCAAAGAAGGGGTGCAGAATCTAAACTAAGTTTTGGAGTAAGTTTAGTTTGTATTCTCTTTTTTGACTCATAAATATATGCTTAAAGAATTCAGTTAAACGTAGTTATCTAAGTGAAGTGTTATTGGTGGGTGGGGTTGGTGGGTTGGGATCTGGGTTTGTGTTCCCTTTGAAAAATAGAAAAACCCCAAAATCTCAATAACGGATTTAGTTCAACCACTTAATCATGACCCTTCCCACTTGAACTTAATTTACTTAACTAAAATCTCTTCATCTTTCTTGTGATTGTGACAAGCAATAACAATCCCCTTTTCCTCATTTTTGTTTGAGCTTTAGCTATGTTAAAAAGTATACTTGTATATATTATGTAAAAAGGTATACTTATATATATTATTTATTTTAAAGTATATGAAGTATTCAAAAAATTCTTAAATGAGCTACTTATCAAATCATTTTTATGTATATTCAATAATAACATCTTTTATATCAAATTAATTACAATTTTGATTGATTGAGTATAAAATAAATACATACGGATAATCATATTGAATAAGTATACGGATTTGGTTAGAAAGATAAGTTGATTATATTTTTATGTACCTAGAGCATTATTTTGATTAGTGATAATGTTTGATATTATCGGTAGTACATAATTGTAAGCAAAAACAAAATTGTGATTACGGAAAAGGACTAGTTAACCAAGATTAAGAAACTTGTTAAGTTGGTGGCAATTATATGAATCCATAAGTGTTAATATAGAGAAGTAGATTGGCCAACAACAAAATGAACTAGGCAATTAAGCTTTTTCCTACCGACGAGTGCATATATTGAAAGGATCCCTCTCGGAGCCCCATTAACCAACAATGCCATCTAATAATGCTGAACCTAGCTAACCCAGACAACACTTTCAATTCGGTCATCTGCAGTCTTCGCTCGCCTCATCTCCTTTGTCAGTAATTATCATCACTAATTCAACTTGTTGACTACTTTCCATTGGTGGAAAGAACTCCGAAAAAGTTTTTCTATAATCACTATTAAGTGGTCAGACCCATGGTATGGTAATGGATTGTTGATATTCATGGTGCATGCGCACATAATTACACTTTATGGTCACAAATTAACATGTTAAAGACAGTAATTCAAATGGATCAAAAGGTGAAAAAAAAACAAAACATATCACATGTTTTAAAGATTGAATAATTGAGCCATGGAAAGACTTAACAAGAGGGACCAGATTACTGGGGGTTTACTGATCACAGGCAGCAGCCCCATTATTGCACAGGCTCTCATGTGCTAACCGCTACCTTGAAATTGATTGTTCTGAGCAAAGTTCTCACACTTCTCAAAATTATCACAAAATTTTATCAGATTTAGACCATAATTAGGACAAAACAAATGTTAACACCTAATCTTAACATAGTCAAGTAATTAACCCATCTTATGTTCTGCATTTCAACTCAATCTAGATATTCTATGGTATGGCTTATCCTTCATTTTGTTTTTTCTGTTATTTAAAAGCTTTTATTTTCTGTCGTATAAGAAAAACAAACAAAATAAAAAATATATATGTGTTAAATCGTTCCCGCGCTTGGAGCTTCACCGTCAACCGTACGGAGACGAGAGTGTTATGATATAATAAATAACCTGAAAGACCAAGGAGAACCGAAATCCCGACAAGGCCCTCGAAAAGCGATATATTTTTGGCATCGTTGGTGGGTTCGTTAATGCCCTTTGGAGGTATTCGAAGCGTCAGTTACGGCAGAAATCACTGGAGGGAAGGAATGGACGGACTAGATTTGATGTAAATGGAATTAAAGTTTAAAACTGAGTTGTTGGAAATTTCAGAGAGAAGGAGAGGAGGATTGTATAAATATAAATATAAATATAAATATAAATATAAATATAGAATGTAGTATTCCAAATCACGCACAAGCTGCTAATAGCTTGCTTTGCCATTCCATTTAAGAATATTCTAAATTTGAGAGTTGTTCTTTGTCTTCTGGAGGCTTTTTTCTCTCCTTCGTCTCTGCTCTCTTTCCCCTTGGTTTTGAATGTCCAGAATCATGTAGAGGAAGAGTTGTGGAGCTTTTTATCCAAGGGCTACTTTGTTATAGGTTTTCTGGCTTTTTATATTTATTACAGAGTTTAATTAGAAGTTTAGAAAGCCTCAGAAAGACTTGGATAATGGCTGTGCTGGGTATGTTTCTCTTTTTTATTTATTTATTGAGGTTGGTTTGTGTTTGCTTGTAAGAAAAATGAACGTTTTTGCTTTTTCTGAAATGGGGTTTTTGTATTTTGGTTTTTCTGAAATGGGCTTTTTGTATTTTTTCTGTTTGGTTGGTGGGAAAAGAGAGGAAGAAAATTCGTTATTTGAGGATAAGGGAATTGAATGTTTTTAAAAGGGTTTCTTTTATTTTGTTTTGTTTTTCAATTCTTGAGTTTTCTGTGGAACCAAACAAAGGGTGTTGTGTTTCTAACATTTTCTTCTTATGATTTTGATGCAGAGACAGGAGATGTAAAAGAAAACGCAGAGATGGAAGCGAAGCATGATACGCAAGAAAGGGAGAACATTGAGGATACGGCTTCGCCTAGAGGAGTTTTAGAGATTCCCGTTCTACGCACTGATTCTGATAATAGTAGCAGCGGTTACAGCACAACCGAGAACTTGACGCCTCAGAGATCGTCAAGTCGTGAGGGTTATGGTTCGCAGTGGAAGAGCATGATTGATGCAATTAAAAAGAAATCTGTTAGAAGGTTCTCTGTTATTCCTCTGCTTACAAACTATGACCAAACAAGGAAGAGTTTTTGGAAGAAAGTGGCTCGGATACAGAGCTCTGAGGACGATGCTAGTGTTATAGGTATACCAGTGGCTAAGCCTTCTTGGAGGAATTTTGAATATGCAGAGCTTTCTGCTGCAACTGATAATTTCAGTTCTGGTGAGTGAAAAAATATCAACATTTAACTTTCGATTTTGTTAATTAATTAATTACCCCTGCTCAGCTTAAGAATCTGATGGTTTGGAACAACGTTAAAAATTAGGCACAAACAATTGACTTCAACTCTGGCATCATACCACGAAACAGAATTCACAAAGTGTTTTACACAACTTCTTTATTGAAGTCAATTGTTTGTGCTCTTGAATAGGACCTGTCACAAGCGAGTTAGTGTCTTTTTTTTCGTAGTTATCTTGAACATTTATTGGTCTTGACCATCAAGACGACCAGGGCTGCGTTTTTCTTGCTGGGATGTCCCCAGTGCATTCATACTTGGAATTCAACGTGGTTTAGAGTATTGCCAACTAATATTTCTGCTTGAAACAACTTGTTTGCAGATAGGTACCCTTTTGATTAAACAAATTTTAGATAAATCTAATAGGATACTTCTTGACTTTATATTTTAGCAAACACAAAGAAGTAGAAAAGGTTTGAAGGGACAGGCCTGATTGACCCTTGTGCGTCAGCGTAGGCAAATGTAGACATTTCGATAAATTTATCAATTGGTACCATATGTGCCTGGCCTCTTTCCCTTTTTATTTTTTTTTTTCTGGAAAGTGATGGTTCTAAATATGCTTAATACTTCTGTAGAGAACTTGATTGGGAAAGGAGGACATGCAGAAGTGTACAGAGGATGCTTAACCAGTGGTCAAGTTGTAGCAATAAAGAAGCTAATAAATGAACACAAGGATGAGGAGGATAGAGTCAGTGATTTTTTATCAGAGCTTGGCATTGTTGCACACATTAACCATCCAAATGCAGCGCATTTGATTGGGTTCAGCACTGAGAATGGTTTATACCTTGTCCTCCAGTTTCTCCCGCACGGTAGCCTTGCCACGCTGCTTTTTGGTAATCTATCTGCATCAATATAGTTAATCTATCTCTTCCTTTAACCATGAAAGTGCTACTCTAATGATGGTAATATGTGATGTTTTAATCATTTCAGGTTCAGAAGAGTGTGTAGAGTGGAATATAAGATTTAAGATAGCTTTAGGTGTAGCAGAAGGACTGCATTATCTGCATCATGACTGTCATAGGCGTATAATTCACAGAGATATCAAAGCATCGAATATATTGCTGAGTGAGGACTTTGATGCTCAGGTTGATTAATTCTCTTCCTCACCAATATTTAATTTTCTTCTCTCCATGGTGTTTTAGTCTTTGTTCTCAACGTGCACAAGCATCTGATCATATTCTATCCATTTCAAGCAGATTTCTGATTTTGGACTTGCAAAATGGCTTCCAGAAAATTGGCCTCATCATGTTGTCTTTCCTATTGAAGGAACATTCGGGTTAGGCTTGCAACTTCATTAATTTGTTACTAACATATTATTTTTTAGAAAAATTATGAATAAATATTAAAGTTACTTATCTCAAAATGGACTGCAGTTATTTGGCTCCCGAATACTTTATGCATGGGGTTGTTGATGAAAAAACTGATGTATTTGCATACGGGGTCTTACTACTGGAGCTGATAACGGGTCGTCGTGCAGTGGATTCATGTAGACAGAGCCTCGTGATGTGGGTATGATTTGCTTTCTTCTCCAAGATCTGTCAAATTTCTACCCGAGCTTTCATCAAAATAAATGAAGAACTCAACTGCTGCAAGGCCACAATCCAAGTTTATAGAAATGCAACCGAGTCTTCAAGCTAGCATATAAGAAAGATAACGAAACTTGCTTGTTTCATGCAGGCAAAACCGCTGCTAGACTCGAATAATGTCAAAGAATTAGTAGATCCTCGACTGGGAGATTCTTATGACCCTATTGAAATGAAACGCACAATGTTGGCAGCTTCAATGTGCATTAATCATCGTTCAACAATGCGTCCACACATGAATCGGGTAAGACTAATAAATTATAATGTCTATTGTGGTTTGTGCAATCAATTAGCGCCTGATCAAAATGCAAATCCAGGTTGTGCTGGTATTGGGAGGCAAGGACGGAGTTGCGGAGTTGAGGCCGAGGCATAGTACGAAGAGGACAGTCATTTTGGATGGTTGCGACTTGCAGGACTACACGTGTAGTACCTATCTCAATGATCTGAACCGTCACATGCAGCTTGCGATGGAGTGATTAATGCTTATTAGTTATAGAATGATAATGAACTCAATTGCTGCTGCTTCGTATTGTAACCTCTCTGTGTTGAAATCAAAGAGTCGTGTGGCACTGAACTTTGTACAGATCAAATCAATACTACTAGTTTGCTTTTCACAGAATTCTCTGCCTCAGTACTTATTAATACAAATCATTCATTGTACAGAAATCTAAGAATTCATAAATTATGAAAAAAAAAAAAAAAATCTTATTAAACTAATAAAGAAATCAGAAAACTTACAAAAATTGATCACAATTAAAAAATTTTATTAAATTTTGATCGTTTTTTTAAAGTTTAATATTATAATATATCTGGGACTTGATATAGTTTATCGAACACTTTTTTCATATACGAATTTCAATTCATTCCTACAATGTTTTTCAAGAAATTTATAAATTCTATGATTATGACCATCACTGATAAAAAGAACAACAGTAGCGGCCCAGATTGATTTTAAGAAATATGATCACGTGATTATGCTTCTCAGCTCTAGAGAAAAAGCAAATCTACACCATTCAAATCCAGGGTTGAGAGGGTGAGATTAGATTATAGAAAACTAAAAAACAGAAACAGGAAAACAAATGGCAACAGAAATTATAGTTCAAGTGGCTGTCTTGATTTTAACACTAGCAATCTTCTATACCCTGCACTACTTCTCAAAGCAACCCCTAACCAGACTCCGAACCAAAACCCGAACAACCATCCAAACCGACCGCCACCTGGCTCAAGCTACTCGCCTTCTGGCTCGAGCCAAGTCCACGCCAGACAAACCCAAGTCCCAAACCGTAGCCAAACACGCCCTAGTCGAAGCTCAAACCGCCATTTCTCTCAGCCCAAGAGACCCGCAGCCTCACATTCTCAAAGCTCAGATTCTTGAATTCATGGGTCATCAGAGCTCGGCGCTGAGTTCGCTTGATTTGGCGTTAAAGCTGCCGCGCGTGAAGTCACTCTCGGGGAAGGAGCGTGGGGAACTTTTAGTCATGAGAGCTGAATTGAAGTTGAGTGTTAACAAAAGAAGACGAGTTGACTCGGCCGTGGAGGATTTAAAAGAGGCGGTCAAGCTGAGTCAAGGTGAGTGTGACCATAAAGTGCTCAGTTTGTTGAGTGACTGCTACGAGTTTAAGGGTTTGAAAAAAGAGGCAAAGAGGATTGGGCTTTGAAGATTGGGCCTGGATCTAGTTGCTTTAGCCCAGTTGGTGTCTTGATTCTTTTATTTTTTTTTCACTAAAGTTTATTTTTGAAGTGGCAAAACATTAGATTGATTCTCTTAAAATTAGATTGAATTTATTAGATGTTTTTAGTGTAAAATGTTGTATTATGATTTCAAGTTATGTTAATTTTATGTTTCACATTAGAAATTGCACTCTTGTTTTAACTAACCAACAACATTTGTGGGTCTGTCAATCAATGGTAAAATTTTAGTACTCGTGATTATTTTTAAATCTATCTAATATTTATGTCAGAATTGATTTAAAATTTTTTAAATATATGGTTATTATGAATGATAATTCAACTGAGTAGGATTCAGAATCCAAATGGCATAATATAGCAATACTATTGGATAAATTATTTTTTCCAATTTATATTTAGAATTTGGCATCGAGGAGAAAACCCTTATTTATAATATTATTCTAAGTTGCTGAATTATTTTGATTATGAGTAGTAGCTATCCCAACATAAAAAGTGGAGCAACATGCTTTAATTTAATTTGCTACAAGTTGCATAAGGACTTTTCAAAAAACTCTGAAGCATGTACTGCAACTTCCAATATCTATATCATTAAAGCTGCAACTCTGGAAGAAAAATCAACCACAGCTCCACCCAACATTCAAAATTGACATTTCAAAGAATGATGGAGGGGGAGATTTTTGTCTGTGGCTGATAATCATCAAGATATGCCAATCATCACTAAAGCATAAGAAATGATGAGCAACAACTCAAAAGCAATGAAAACAAAAGAAAAGATTCAAAATTTTGATGCAACTAGAACCCATGTGACCCATTCAACATGTTCTGAATCTTATCATATCAAGATAAGTTTACTTACAGAACCCAGTTTCATTCCTACTTGTAAGTAGATACTTAATTCGGGCATCAAATAAAAAACCTACTACATGTCTTTCCTACAACTGCCAAAGGTTAAGAGCTAGATTTGGGGTGAGACAGTCAGATAAGGGTCAGCTGGAAAGATGGTGATAAACAAACACTGCTGCTATTGTTAGCTGAATTGCAACTATGGTGAAGTTAAACTGCTTGGTCATATTTTTTAATAAGATTGATGAGGCCAGAGAAAAAACTCAGATGGTTGGGACAGTAGAGCCATTGGGGGTACCATGGATGAGGTGGTGCCAGGAGAATCGGCGGGGACAAAGTTAGTAGTTTGGAAGTGGTGAAAGAGGTTTTGATGATAAAGAGCTGTAGCAGCAGCATCAAAAGGGATTCCACAAGGGATTGCACTAACTGGTTGAACAGGTGCAAAGTTAATGTTGTTGCTACTGCTGCTGCATTGTGTTTGCTGGTCCTGGTTTAGAGTTGGCTTCTGTTCTGATTCAAGTGAGAGCTTCAAGCGCTTAGCTGCCCCACCTATGGGAAGAGCACTCTTAGCAATAGCTTCAACATCATATCGGTTCATTTCAAAATTGGTCACCGCATTCGCACCCCGAAACTTTATTGCTGCTATATCATATGCCTCTGCTGCCTCCTCCTCAGTGGCTGTCACACACAACATACAAGTTTCAGACTTACCATATGAAAACAAATGCTCCTATGAAGAACATTTTTCTATACAACTAAGTGAAAATTGCAATCATGACAATCCGCAGATCATCCAACCAGCTGAAGCTTAGCTTAAGCAATTGTCAAAAAGTATCACTTAAGAGTTAATTTTTTGACTTTCTCCATTTTTAGACTTTTGTTAACTGAAGAAATTAGACATAAACTCTTACCGAAAGTCAAATATTTAGTCATCACACATAATTGTATGCTAAAATTAAGGAAATAATTACTTACCAAATGTCCCAAGGTATAAGTCCTTGTTTCCTGCTACACGGCCTATCCTTGCTTGCCAACGACCCTGTTGATGGTGCCTGCAAGATTGAAAAAACAAACCCATGTTTCAACATTGGCTCACAAACAAACTATGTCCATAAGAACCACAATTGCAGATTATAAAGGAGTCTGAAAAAAAAACAAACAAAACAAAACGAAATTTAATTGAAGAGAACTGTTCAAACCTTGTAACACCCCTGTAAATGGAGGCTCCCCTAGAGAAACCACTGCTCTTCCTGTGAATTTGTGCGCAAGAACTGATTAATTAACTGCTAAAAATATTAAAATAGAAAAATAACTAAAGGGGCGTTTCAATACCTCCTCAATGACGCAATGAATTCTTGCTTGGTCACATGTTTCATCTCCTCCAACTCTTTGGTGTAATTTGAAACCTGGAAAAGGCAAACCACGAAGCTAAGTAAGCACTTTCACACTCTAAGCTACGTAGCTTCTCATGCAAAAACAATAAAATCGCTAAATTGAATATAAATTTTATATTAGAACTGTCAAGTGTGTTTATATATTACAGGGAAGTTGGTGGTTGCAGTGGGACCCCAATACTTTAGAGCTGCCAAATCATATGCTCTAGCTGCCTTCTCTTCTTTGTCATATCCACCTGATAAATTACATAATTGGAATATGATGCCATTAGATTATCTTACTGTTTATGAAATTCTCTTAACAGAGAACACAAGCCTTGAAATTTGATATCTTACCCAAGTACACTGTTGTTCAGAATAAATTGTTGAGGGACAGCCAGATACCAACGATTGCACATTTCATGCAAGAAGGCATAGAAGAGGAGATCAATATTAGGCAAAGGTAGGTCAACATTTTCTGCCTGGAAATTATTTTCTAAGCAAAGTGGAACCAAAATAAAGGTCGAAGCATGTGCTTTGCATGTGAACTACAACTATATGCAAGAAAAAGAGAAAGAAAACGTAATCCAGGAATAGTTTACGTTTTGAAATTTGGTTTAGAAGCGAGAAAAAACTTCTCGACTGAGCAGGGAAAAGCGCCATTCATTCACACAATTATTTAGACTTCATCTACATTAGTGAATCTAAAAGAGTTCATGGTAAAGTATAATTGATCGAGTTCACTTGGACTAATGTTCACCAACCTTTTCCTAGATTGGTGTTGATTAAATAAATTACTTTACAAAAAATTTGTAAACTTTTATGTCTTTTAAGATAAGGTGCAAAGTTCAAACCCACTTCAAATTAGTAATTATTTAGCAATGAAAACAAGAAAAACAATGTTTTCCACACTGCAACATTTTTAATTTAACCCCCCAAAACTGTAGCTAAGTTAAAATGTACAGTAAAATAGTAAGCAACTTTCGTTTTTTAAAATCTGTTTTCAAAATAGGTGCTCTGGTCAAACCTAGACTGTCTGAGGTGTCTGAAAGCAAAAGCAAAAGTTAAAGCCAACTCAGAAGATATCAGACTAGGTGTTCAGACTCATTCATTGATGTGTGTAACGCCTGTATGCCCTGTGGTGGGTGTGGGTCGTGTCAAAACAAAACCTTGTGCAGTGTTTATAGGGCCCAGGTGAGAGAGAAGACAATGAACAAAATGGCGGCACATCTGATCAAATCAATCAGAGAAATAAAAGAAATGCGTACAGAAAATTTAAAAAAAAAGTACCATTTGTACACATAAATATACCATCAGTATATCAATCATCATAAAAACCCCATGAACAATTTAAGTCCCCAGAACCAAAACCCCTAATTTAATGCCTTTTTCAATGCATGCAAGTTTCTTTTCAGAGTTACAGTGTATGTACACGCATATCTACATACAAATCCATCCCACACATACACTGATATATAAATCTAACAAACATGTTATAAAATATATTTAGAAAATCTAATAGAGAGAGAAAAAGAACCTTGACGGCCTTTTCTTGCCTGACCCTCTCTTCTACAGCTATTATCCCATAGATGCGCTTCATATCTACCCGTCCATCTATGTCTGGATCAATCAACAGAGAAATGCTCAGTGTACAGCAAACAGTTTGTGACTGTTTTACATGCATTTACATCTTATACGCAGATACAAACAAAAAAATATATAGTTTAATGTGTTCATAACCATAAAGCATGTAAAAGAAAATTATCCATCAATGTATGAGTGATTAATATAAAAAATAAAATTTTTAGTAAATTTACCTAGTGACTCCTCTGTAAATCGAAGTCCTTTGACCAAAAGTATCAGCGATCTTTTTAGTGCAATCAGAATCAACTGAAACAATACCCTTCTCATTGCAACTCCGGTTGTTCTTGTGGGTACTGCTATTGTTATTAGTATTTTTTCGAACACCGAGAGATAATCCACCTGTAGTAGGACAACTAGAGAAGCCCAACTCGTTCCCAGTCGACTCAATCGAGTGACCTGCTGTAAACTCAGCACCTGTCAACTGAGTCCTGCCCATTGAAGTCGAATCATCAACTTCTGACCCCGAGTTTGTAGAAAAGGCTTGAAACCCAGCAATTGTTTTGAGATCTCGCTGGTCATTAAAATAAGCAGAGCCATGATGGTCATAGATTTGAGTCAAGGACGAGTCCTGGTCCTCGGTTTGGCTGTGCACTATAGACGAAGAATCGCCAAAAAAGTCTTCAAGCTTTGGTGCAGGGTGAGTTTGGGTTAGAGGGTCCATATAGCTTTGTAAAATGGGTGAATCTGCCATGGTTGATGGTGCTTCAAGTTCTCTAGCTGCGTTGTTCTCTTCTTCTGTGAAGAATATATGGGATTTGGGGTTTGTCCACCCTGCAATAATATATATATATATATACACAAAAGAAAATGAATATAACGAAATAGAACAAGCTGCAGCAGATTTAGATGTGCTTACCTATCAACATGCCGTTTGGTTGCAGATAAACCGTATGAAATGACAGAAAATTATTACCTATTTTCAAGCTTTATAGCCTAGATGGAGATATCTAGTACTCTTTTCACAAGAAAAATCACATAAAAGAAATAACTAGATTCAAACATCTATTTACTTATTTTTTTTCCCAGCAACCAAAGAGGACCGTGTAAGAATATACTAAGATTTTTTTTATAAAGTAGATTTGAGTCGGTTGCCCCGAAACAAGATAAAAGGGAAAGCTCTTACGAACATTCTCCACTACTGTTTCGTTCAAAAGCTCAAAAATTGACAGGCGAAAACATGGGACACCATGCATTTAACTTCTCGGAAAGAAGAAGCAATCCATCAGGCTTTAAAAGGAAAACAAAAGGGAGAGAGAAGTTGCATACCATTAGCATAGAAGTTATCGATGAAGTAATGAGGAGAAGCAGCAGCAGAAGAGGAAGCATCATAGCTTAAAAACTGAGACTCAGATGACGATGACCTCAACATGTCCATTGGAGACAGTGAAAACGAAAGCCAGTTAGTCACCGGAGCCATTATATATATATATATATGTCTGTATGTATATATGGCTATATACACACGCACAGAGCCTTTAATTACTTTCCTTTCTTCAAAATCTGAACAAACCACTCAAAAAACAAACAAAAAATTTCTCTCAGGAAAAAAACAAAAATCCCAAAAATTTACCCAATCAAACACAAAACAGACATTTTTAACTCCACGACCGTTACTTAAAACATCCCCATTTTCAGACAAGAACTCAAAACACAACCACCTAGTCTCTACGATAATCACGAAGATGCTATATCTCAACCTTATTCGTCATATAATGCCACCACTCAAAAGGTTTCCAACTTCCAACTTCACTTCAAAGCTAATCTAACCAGAAGCCAAAGTCTACACAATGCATGCAAGATACATAAATGACACAAGAGAACTAAGAAAGCTTATTACAGCATTCAGAGGAAGAAGAGAGAGGGAGAGAGAGCAAAAAGCTGCTGAGCTTTAGCTTAGAGTGAGAGGAACGCAAGAAGAAGCAAGTGTTGGCTTATAATGGGGACGAGAAGAAGTGAGTCGAGCGGTTTCAGCTGCCAACCGGCGTAAAACCAGAGAGGTTTTTCAAGGAGAGATAAGAGAGAGCTCGAGGTTAAATAAATAAATAAATAACATAAATATTTAATTAATAATATAATATGGAAGAGAAATAGGGGGTCTGAGACTTTTAGCTCTGCGCAAAAGAAAATTTGTCTGAAACAACGTTGCGAAAGATCCGGGCTGGCCAAAATTATAGAAGTTGTTAGGGTTTTGGATTATTATTTTTTTACTTTTACTAAAATGACCTTGGATTTTTCTACCCTTATTTGTATATTTTAATTGTTTTATTAGAAGTTTTTTTTTAATCGCACACTTGCCCTACATGCAGCTTTCCACTTTTCATACTATTGGCCCTTTGGGAGGTATGCTTTGACATGCTTCGCTTACCAACTTTTTATTTTCGTTATTGAATTTGAATGTGATAATTGATTTTAATATTTTTTTTCAACTGGAAATTATGTGACTTTCCATGTGGTATTCAATTATAAAAATAAAATTTGGAAATTTAGAAGAAACAGGCTATTAAATCCAACCCTTAACCAGTTGCTGATAATGAATTAAAATAATTGATTATATTTCATTTTCAAATTTATATATAGAATCTCTTCTTACAATCTCTGCAGAGCAATACATGATTTACACAATAAAATCCAAAACGAATTTACTTCTGAAAACAATTGGGAAGTGTGGATGCATGCGCGAAAGCAAATGTGTACAAACTTATAAACAAACAATCAATCAACTTTTATCTCTACAAAGGAAAAGTGAAATTTGAAAGGTGAAATTCAACCTTCTCGTGTTGAACTCGTCAAATCATCCAGGTCTGTAATTTGACCAAAAAATTTTACTTAAAAGAAAAGAAATCAAATCATGGAAAAGAGGTCTCAGTAAACACTGGTGACGGAGGAAATCCAAAGAGAAAGAAGTGCTTAGTATTACCCAATTCCTGTAAAAGGAACAGTTAAATGCCCGGCTGAGGTTAGTCGGTTAAAGCACGAGTCTCTGACCAAAACAAAAGTAAAAGCACTTCTTAGCTCTCGGATCAAAAACGCCAAGCAGTGGCAACAAAACTCTTTCTGCAAAAGAAAAGCAAGTGCTAGTACTATTATAGACCAGTAAGCCGGTAGCTAGGGAAACGGGAACAGTGAGCCCGATGATCAGGCTACTTTCCTCTGTGAATATTGAAACTATTCCAGCATTTAAGGTAAGTGATTTGGTAAATGTGTATAAAAGTATAAACTTTGCACTAGTGCTTCTGAAACCTCTCGTTTGCTACCACCTAGCTAGGTCATCAAGCGCTACGCTTTTAGTCATACTCATCTCGATCTCGATCTCGATCTCGATCTCATGCATGCCTATCTATCAGGATCAGCATCACCCCTCTTTTTTTTTATTCATTTCCTCGTAAGAAATAACCATGCCTTATCATTTATAGATTTTTTTTCCTTTTAAAAAAAAAATCTTTTAAATCTCATATCAAAATGCTAGTAGTGCTACCACTTGTTCTCTTTTAGTGAACCAATTGATCCCAAAAGGTGTCAAAAGTGAATGCCAATATGGGTTGAGTTTCAATTTATTTATAGAAAATATTAAGTATAAATAGTAGTGCATTATCATATCAGTAAAATATTTCATTGGACAATCACTTAAAATAAAATTATTACTTCATATGTAAACTTTTCTTCGACTAAATTTATTGTTCATTTAAGAGTTATTATGAGAAATAATGTAACTCCAGTTAAATTTTAGGTTATTAAGTCCAACTAAATATGATTATTAAATAAAAATTCCTAAAGATTTGTTATTTATTGAGACACCTACGTAAGTTATTTTTTATATTTTCTCTTCAATATTTGAGTGGAGTTATCTTCGTAGAAATCACTACCCATTAGGAATTATAGATTATCTCCCTTTTTATTTTCACATAATTTTCACGCTTGTCCCATCAAAGATGAGTGCTATTGCTATTGAAAACCCGTGGGATATTGGTGTTTCTAACGAAGAGGACCTACGGGTCATATTGAAGATCAGCCTTATACATGGATGATGAGTGGTGGCATTTGTTGTTGCTTGAAAACAGAAAGGCAGGACAAGTGAGCATGTTTTGGACCCTATGTGGCACTCTACGCTGTATCTGATCTCCCTCCTCCTCCTCCTCCTTCTCCTTCTTGAGTTAACTTGTGGACACAACACAATACAACACAACACAACAATTATAATATAAAAGGAGCGATGAGGGTCCATAAACATTATATATACAAGTAACATGAAGAGATATGCACACCAACACGTAGAGTTTGGTTATTCGTTGGAAACTCGGCGCCACGAGGTGGGCAGACGCAAGCAAGTAGGTTGCTTTAGTATACATAAAATCAATTTTGACGTTTTTCTCTGTTTGTTTTGATTCTGGGTCCCGGCTGATTTTTGCATGGAACGTGGCCTCTCGTTGCGGCTCCTCATTATGGCGATGGCTGCCATCGATCGCCTTGTTTCTGCTCTTTATGTTGTGTCAACACTCTGTCCATTTCTCTCTTTCTATATATTTCTTTTTTATTCTTCAACAAATGCCCCACGCAACATACCTTAGTACTTTTACTGATATTGTTAATTAATACAGATATTTGTATATCAAAAATCGGCAATAAATCTATCCTCTTATTCGAGTGTATATATATATATATATACTGTATATATATGATAAGATATATCATTTATATATATAACTCTTACTATGATATAAAATATAAAATATTTAATTTATTTTATATTATATATCAAAATTAAGAGAATAATTTAAAAAATGACTACACAAAAAAAAAAAGATATCATAATCATAATCTTACAAACTAATATTATATGTATATTATATCATAATATTATATGTGTAGTTCTTTATTATCTAACATTAAAGTACAATAGTTCGAGAGTCCAAAAAAAAACTATCAAATATGAAAGAACAAAAACAAAGAAAAAATAAAGATTAAAATATGATTATGATATTTAAATTTTTTTTAAATATTTTTATTTTCTTAAAACATAACTTCTTAAAAATCTAAATGTACTATAGAAATGTTTATGTATAATTTTAAATATTTTATATATAAATACAATCAAATTATTCTTTTATAAAACTTTGATATAAGGTATGGTTTTAATTTAATCTCTCT
This sequence comes from Bursera cuneata, assembly GCA_026212285.1. Taxonomy (NCBI): domain Eukaryota; kingdom Viridiplantae; phylum Streptophyta; class Magnoliopsida; order Sapindales; family Burseraceae; genus Bursera; species Bursera cuneata. Next base: position 2,957 of record JANLJB010030455.1, on the reverse strand, counting down.
TTTCTTCTTTCTCTTTGGTGTTCACAATAAATTATAAATAACTACTTTCTCTTATCGTTATCCTCATTGGTAGTTAACCTTCAAAACTTATATATTTTCATTTATTTTCAAATATTGATCTATCTTAAAAATTTATTTTACTATTGTTATAATAAAGATATATTTTTCAATATAAATTAATAATTGAAATTGATAAAAATACACAGATTTTGATAACTTAACATTTACCCTTAAAACTACCTATGTTTTAATTATCAAAAATTTCGTCTACGTAAAGGAAACAAAAACCCTACACAATTCGTGCATATTGTTAATTATTAAGCATTAAGCAATAGTTTATTTAAAAAGTTTGTAAGTGAATAAATAGTAAATATGATCAACATGTGATTATCAATAAATAACTTTAACAAATGTGAGCATATATAGTTGATGATGAAGCCGCGACATGAAGAATCATGATTACACAAAGTCGGTTTATACCAAAGGTTGGATTGAGATAAAAGCTTATCCTTGGCCGCACCAAGTTGGGTAGCTTTAACGGCATGTGACATCACACGTGCTCAAGCTCTAACCAAATCAATAATTAAATAAACAGAATGTTGAACTCTTCATAATGTAAACCCACATTCAATTCATTATTCATACATACACGTCTCTACAGTATTCTACATGTATCTGTATGGGTATACATATGGCAATTCCTACGTAGAAACTATAAAATGTACACATTTTAGTTTACTATAGAGTGTATCAAAAGAAATAAATTATAAAGTATAATGTGCTATTTATTTATAAAAATGAAGTGAGGATGGTACGGCACGTGAGGATGGACAACAGATGGCAATAAGCTAGCAGAGCAGGGTTAATACTATAACCTAGGTAAAGAGTAACATGGTTCCATGATCTTCCTCCTCTGGTCTCGGCCCCGTGGCTGTTCATGAAATAATCAAACTGTAGATGATTATTATTATAAAAGGAAGGAGAAGGAGAGGGAGGATCCAAAATCCTAATCATCGTTCTTATCTTGGCTTTTTCTTCTTCTTCTTATTCTATTTTTAAAATAAAGAAATTATCGAGGGACTCGTGTAATCACTTCTTTTGACCTTTGACTGCCAAAGCACGTGCGCAGCATCTTTCTAATCTTATATTTATCTCGATGATTTCGGTGACGCACGTGCATTCTCTGTCCTCCCACTCCGACATTTTTTCATAATCATCTCTTAATTGTTCCCCCCTCCACCTCCACTTTTCTTTTGTCTACCCCTCACAAGTTAAACTATTTCTCTCTCTCTCTCTCTCCCTCCTTTTTATATTTTCTCTAATTACATATAATGAAAGAGATTAAATGCAATGAAACTTCTTGTTTAGTCGGTGCACATATATGAATCCCCTTCCCCCTTTTGGAAAATTTGTTAATATAGCCACTTGGAGGGTCAAAATTAAAAAATAGCCTCCCTCCACTAACTCTCTCATCCGCCTAGTCAAATCTATAGTAAAATTTGATTTTTATCGCTTATACCCCTGCCTCCTTTATTCAACCAATCAACCAATTAGGCAGCCATCACCTTGCGATCGATTCGATAAGTTTCCGGAAGAAGAAGAAGAAGAAGGAGGGGAAGAGTCAATCGATCTCCACGATTCTAGTTCAGACCGTGGAAATTGTCCACGGTCATTGTCAGACCTCCACGTCTGAACTAGAACCGTGGAAATCATCATTCTGGATCTTAGACCGTGAAGGTCCAACTCCAGGACCGTGGTGTATTTGATATCCTGAAGACCTCCACGGTCCTGATACTCGACCTCCATGGTCCTGGAGTTGCACTTTCACGATCCTGATACTCGACCTTCACGGTTTTAGAGTTGGACCTCCATGGTCTATATCAGACATTCTTCTTCTTCCCCGACTTCTCCTGCTGCTCCTTGTTCTTCTTCTTCCGGACACAACCCAGCAACAAAAGCAAACCAGAAACAACACTAAACCAACAAACCATTTGAACGACTTTTTATTCAACAGTAACAACCACAACAATCAGTCAAGGGTGAGGAAAAAAAGGGAAACTCACCGAAGGAGATGGGGGTATAATCGGTAGAAATCAAAATTTACTGTAGTTTTGGCTAGGCTGGTGAGAGAGTTAGTAGAGGGAGGCTATTTTTCAATTTGAACCCCTCCAAATGGCTATATTGACAAATTTCCCAATCCTTTTCACGCTTTGAATAAATTAATTTTCTAATAATTTATTTAAAATAATCAATAATATAAGATTTTAGATAATCTTTATAGACTTTTATTAAAAAATTTAAATTTTATAATCCATCGGATTCTCGACATTATTTATGCATCATTTTTAACTAAATTTTTTAGTAAAATGAATAATTCGATAATATTATCAAACCCATAAATTGAGGATAAATAAAGGAAATTCTCCCCAAGGGCTACGAGACATATGGAAACGATGTTGTTGCCAAAAGAAAAAATGGAAATGCCCTTTGTTTTGTTTTGGTTCCTTTGGACAAAAGTTCTTATATGTCTCTCGATAGAATATGTAGTGTAAATTAAATCAATGAACACAACTCTCATGTAAGATTCTTCTAATAATATTTCTTTTTTCTTTTTTCTTTTTTTTCATTGGATCACTTATAAGCTTTGAATTTAAGATTTTGAGATTTTAAGGTAAGGTTTGCATTTAATACTAAAACCAAGATTTTGTTTCTTTTTTCGTAAAAACCTTGAAAAAAACTCCATTTCTTCTCGAGTTTTAAGGACTTGTATTTGCTTGATTGTAAAAATCAGATTCTAAAACATTCTACAATTATTATGAAAGGCTCAATTAATTAAGAAATAACTGCATATTTGATGGAGAGGGAGAATATTTGTAAGTAAAGCTTTACAACAGGATAATTTACGAGATTATTTTTATTTTCAAGTATAGTTTCAAATATAATCTTGACCTTAGAAA
>JANLJB010030454.1:0-21469 GCA_026212285.1 Bursera cuneata | reverse complement strand
CTTCTATTTTTATTGATTTTGTCATCCAATTTTCTGCATCTTTTAGCTACTGATTGTTAGATGTTTAAGTGTGTTTATTGAGCTGAAAATACAGCCAACAATAATAACCCATTCTCTTCGTATATGTGGAAACGTTGAAAGAGATATTTGCAGCGCTTAATTGATGAGAGTCCGCGCTCTATTTATACTAGTGGGAGGTCTAAAGGTATCCAACCAACGAATATATAAATTATTATAGTATACGTGAACTTCTGACATGGCATTCCATGAAGAAGGCTGCTTTGGCTCCGCTTCTGATGAAATATACGCTACATACACTGTTCACACACATAAAGCTTCAGAATTAAATTTAGAAACATATATATTGCGTTATCAGTGTATGACATGTCATTCACTCCCTTAAATTTAAAACCAAAAGTAAACCAAATTGTAATAACTAGTAGGGTCAGAAGATACTTTGTTTTATCTAGTAGTGTCACTGTATAATCTTAAACATATACCAAATTGTAATAACTAATTATGGAGACTAACTCAATGATTATAATTAATTTTGTCCCACTTGTTGAAGATGAAACAAATAATTAAGATTAGTCTGTAATTCTTCCTTGACTGAGTATAAGTAAATCTAGAAATATTTTGGAATCAATTACATGTGATCTAATCAGGGAGTGACGGAATTAGACTAGGACTAGCCTCCATGATATGAATTTTAGTGTTTTGATTTGTTTCCTTCTTATAATCTTATTCCCAGGCCTTCAGTTAATCGAGATTAATGCTTCTCTATATCGTATGTTCTGAGCCCTTAAAGACCAAACAAATTAATCATACGTAGACTTGGAAAGCTAGAGCTCAGATACGTGCGTTTTCAACCAGACATTCTAATCGTCTACTATAGGAGAGACTAACCTTTTCAAGTTGCCGATAGGGTTCGGTTTGATTAATAGGCGATCAATTAACCCTTTGATCGACGCAGTAAAATGCCCACTTCATAAACGTATAGGCAAGCAAAGGCTTAATCGTCTGGTGCAATAAAAATTAACAATCAACTATAAGAATATAATCCAAACTTTAGTCGCTTCATATCATCAGCCTGCAAAACTACTTGATAATTAAAGCAAGATATATACGTTATCACAGCATATTATATAGCAACTTGGTAGAGTGCTACTTTGCCACACAGTCTATATTAATTAATCATACAAATTGGCAGTAAACTATGTATCCTAACTTGCGTGTGCTGGGAACCAAGTTTTAATTAATCCATGAAGTAAGAGCTTTTTATATATAAATATGTTATAAGATAAATAGAAAGGCCGCTTATTCACCTTTACATTCGTCAACCATTTTTCTATTGAGTATTATAACAATCATATGTTACATGTTTATATATATTCATATTATAGTAGAATGCCCAACTGATCTATTTAATTATTCCCTTTTTGCTCATACCTACAGATATTGATACTTTACCAGACCAAGACATTACCATGTCTGCCAAATGAGGACAGCTCGATCTCGCTGTTCATAATCTAAATATATAACATGTTTATAAATAGGCAGTTCTTGTCAATGTTCATTTGTTTATTTTTATTTTGGTACATGTATAATGTATCATCCAGATATGCTGTTTTTGTCAACGTTAGAATTATTCAGTCATTGGTTTATTTTTATTTTGAGTAAATGTATGTTGTACCATCGCTGTCGTTGTTGGACTTTACTTATTAATTATTTGATCCATTCTTTTTTGTATTAAAGTATCATTTATGAATTTGGTACTGTTAGGAGGATAAAGATGGGATTGGGAAGAAATAATTAATCATCATTTATATATATAGGTAATTCATCGATTTAAGAAGAAAAAACAACATTATATATTTGTAAAAATTCCTGTTGATAAATATTAACACCAGTAATGAAAGATTAATAACAGTAATATTTGTATCAATTATTATTATTATGTATAGATACAGTATCATCCTATCCGTTTAATGTCATATTAAAAATTATAAAAATAAATATAATTTTTTAATATTATATTATTTTATAGAGTAACGTTATAAGTATAAAGTATATATTTCAACTTTATATTCCAACGAATGTGGCATCATATTAGTAGTAAGTTGAATACATAAAAATCAAAATAATAAGTATTAATAAATTTACTTTATCACTCACATGAGTCATTCCTCCACGAATAAGTCTACTGGGTTTATCTATGCTTCTGTCTCAAGCTAGCACAAAAGCAATCCCAAAGTCATGTGATTATTTTAAGTTTATTTTTAGAGTTCTATTTGCCCTCCACTTGATCTAAAATCTCATATATTAAAATAAACCATTGTAAAATGAGGTAACATCACTAGATACCCTTAAAATTTCGTTTAATTTCAAAGGCAAATCAAGTATGGCTACTTTATCATCAAGACTACTTCTAACATTATTTGAAATCAATCATAGTCAGTTTTAACTTTAATGGAAACATTAAAAAAAAAAAAAAATTTATCCTATATTATATAATCAAGCAAATAAAAAAAAATCCTAATTCTAAATTAAAATAAATGTAATTCCATATCTGATCCCCAAACCCTAAATTTCCGAGATGTAAGAGGAGAAGGGCATAGTGACTTTCTTGGTTTTGATATCTTCTGCAAGTCAACTCTGTCTCTTCTGGTGTTTTTGGGTGGAGAAGAAGACGGGAGATAAGATCTATGTAAGTGTAGATTTGGGCAGCTGTATGGCTCTAACTAAAACGAAAATGATCGAGTTTCATTTTGGTGGCTTCATGGTGTTACATCTTTTAGTTTTGTTGTTGGCTTCATGTGACTGTGCGGCTTTGCTTTCAGTGGCTATGTGCGGTAATTTTGTGGTTGTGTACGGTAGTTTTTCGTGGTGGTTGTATCATATATGGTTTTGGTTTAGGTGGCTGACTCTGGTGATTTTGTTGTCCTGTATGGTGGTTGTAGACTATGTTTTCGTGGTTTATGGTGGTCGTGGTTCTGCTGTGTGTTGGTACTGGGCTTTCGGTGGCTATGATGGTGCTCTGATGTATGTCTCCGGCTGGCTTAGGTAGTCACCAGTCGTGGTAGAAGAAATGCCAGTCAGAGGCAGGTATTAAGTATATTTGAATTGAATTACTCACTTTTAAGAGTGCGCCTCAGGTTTCATTACAACTTACAAGGAGGGAGATTGGGAGTGTTACGAACTCGAATTTCATCATGAAATTAAACAGTTCATTACTGAGAGTTTTAAGATTAGTGGAGGAAGACATGCTAAGAATGTTGGAACTTCAACAAGTTTTTCTATGGTCAAAATGTTTCTTGCATGACAATCTTTTTGAAGACGTCAAGTTAATTTGATTTGTTGGAATTAATTCAAAAATATTACCATTGTGAAGATTGATAAAACAATTGTAAGTTCATTCCGTGTAAAAAGAATTTGCAAAACAAACAGATTATAGGGTACAGTCAATTTTATTCTAATTTGGTTTTTAAGTAATTTTAATTATGAGCAAAATTGTAATTAGGAAAAGTATTAAGAATTAGGTGTTTTAATTAGGTCATTAATGGAGGGCAATTAGCATATTATGGAATTTAATTTGGTGTTTTAATTTTATTGTAAATTCATACCCTAATCAAAGTTTCTTAATTCTAGTTGGACGAATGATAATTCTTGTGATTGATTAACGTATAAAAAGAAAGAAAAATCGAAACAAATTTTCGTACCATAACATGATGATAGCCACATATCACCAGTATCCTCGAGAACCAAAGGACGGAGCTATTAAGGGCCTAGTTGGGGCAATTACTGAACACAAAAATTTCCGTATTTCCAAAGACAATCAGTTCTTAGTATTAGAGGCTTTAATATTCAAGTTAAGCCCACACCTACAAGCTTAAGTTTTTAGGAAAGTGGCAAACTTAACATGGTATCAGAGCCATAGTGACACAACGGTCCAGGTTCGAATCCCCTCCGTGTCATTTAATTAAAAAATAAAAAAAGTTATTGTTTGGCCCACTTGTAAGACCCGCTGAGGCATGTGAAGCTCCGTCCGGTCCACGTTGCAAGTGCACGTGAGGCCCTTGCACGTGAGGGGGCGTATTAGAGGCTTTAATATTCAAGTTAAGCCCACAYCTACAAGCTTAAGCTTTTAGGAAAGTGGCAAACTTAACACTTAGATCCTCCACTCATCTCTCTTAGGTCTCTAATATCCTGTCTGCCATCTAATCTCTCTTAAGCCTCTGGTATCCTCTCTGCCATCTAATGCCTTCTACTTCTTTTAGTGCCATTACAAATTTCTAGTTTATCTTCCAAAATTAAATTTGATAAAACTCAATTAAATTATTAAATTGATAGCTGATTATGTTTTGCTTTAATTTTCTTTATTTTAAGATACATCTTAAGAAAATGTTTATTTTAATGTCATTGAATTTAAACCATCAATGCATGTAAGAATTCTAATAGTTTTGTTTTTATCTCTCATTGTTAATTTGCCCCCGCTTATCAAAATTTCTGCTTCCGTCACTCTTGAGAACTGAACATGTTAATCAATTTTCCTTTAACTTCTAGAGTAAATTGATACAACACAAGTATAACACAGAATCTTGTCCAGCTCTTCTAGTCAACTCAAATCTTCATTTTCCTTTCTTTAATTGCCCTGATGTATATCCTGAATCATTATAACGTAGAACACATTTATTAACATGAACAAACATGACACAAATTAATAATCATACAAATTGAGTTCCAGCAAACTTATCACGAAACAATTTCATGTGATCAAACAAATAAATTTTAGGGCTTGAAGGTTAGCAGTTTCGGTGAACATGAGGACCTCCCTGGAGGCCCGGTTCACAAGAAGGGCAACCAACAGCAGCACCGCCTATAACTTCTTGAATACGCACATCATCCTCGACTGATACTGCCACAACTTCTTCTCCGCACGCGCCTGTTGCGATAGTCTCATGAATTTCCTCATGTTCTTCAATACAAGCTGCTGCTGCTGCAGGAACCATCACTGGCTTTTTTTTCTTCTTAGCTAAGCAGAAGAGACCAACCAAGAGGAATGCAAGGAAGAAGATACCACCAAGAGAGACACATACAGCTAGAACAGTGGTATGGTGTCCTCCTGGTGGCGATGACACGATTTCTGATGATGGTGGAAGTGATCCTGATCCAGGAGGTGGCGGTGGTGACCCGGAAACAGGTGGGGTGTTTCCATGATTTGGTGTAGGTAGTGGGGGTGGTGTGTAAAGTGAAGGTGGTGAATGTGGAGATGGTTTTGGTGGAGGCGTGTAATCTGATGGTGGTGTATATGGAGGTGATTTTGAGGGAGTAACCGGACCCTTCGGTGGCGATGCTGGTTGAGGTGAAGGTGCTTTACCGGGAGTTGGAGGTGGTGACACTGGGTGAGTTGGCGGTGCCTTACTGGGAGTTGGAGGTGCTACACCTTTACTAGTTCTTGGTGGTGTGTGTGGGCTGGTAGTGGGGCTAGGTGGATATAGGACTTTAGAAGGCGGTGCTTTATAGGGAACCGGGGGTGCATGAAGTGGTGGTGACCCTGGAGTTGGAGTGGTAGAAGGTGTTTGTGGTGGTGGAAGTGGTTTAGTAGGGTTTGGTGCCTGTGGTGGACTTGGATGGTCATAGTATGGAGTTGGGGGTAGAGGTGGTTTGGGGTGGCCATGATGGTGTGGCGGATGTGGTTGGCCATGGTGATGATAAGATGGTGGTGATTTTGGATGGCCATTGTGATGATGGTGTTCTGGTGGAGGAGGTGGTGACATGAAAGGGTTACTTGGAGGAGGAGGTGATGGTGGTGGGGGAGAATAGTATGGGTAAGCCATATCTTGAAAGATGACTCAGCAGTACTTGCACTGTATGCCAAGAGATTGCTAGATAATTTGGCAATATTGACTATTGAGGACGGGCTCTATTTGTACTAGTTTTAGATATCTACAACTAAATTTCTTATATTTTAATTTAGTGACATTAATAGAAGGTTTGCTCTAATGCTAATTATTTTAAATGGTGAGTTGTCTTCATATTAAGAACTCAATAAATAAATGATTTATGACTAACAGAAGAGTTGCTTGAAAAATTCGGTCCTAATTGGGTTGCGTGCATATATGCATGTGCTTACAATGAGTATTTAAAATTTTCATATATATCACAATTGCAAGCTCATACATAGTCTGCATTCTGAAAGTTTTTTATACGTATCTCTTAACAAATATGATATATAATCAGATATGTTGCTTGAAAATTGAAATAAAAGAAAAAGGAAATTAAAGAAAAAATATATAACACTTATAGCATAATGTGAACTTTGTACGTAGTTATCATTATTAAAATCACTAATTTTCTGGGTTAGGTGTATTCCCATGATATTTATTAGAGGAATCACACAAATAGAGTTGTCCACTTTAGTTTGAAGGGTAGTACATTGTCATGTCGTTTTCTTCGTAGCCATTTGCAATCAAAGTGGTAAAGCTTCATATTAGGTTTCGCACTTTATTAAATTTCAAAGATTTTACATGTAAAGCGATAACTTTACATCAAGTTATAGCTGTAAACAAATATTGAATCGCTAAAGAACAGATTTGTTGAGATACAAGCAGAAGAAAAGCAGCTAATTGAGAAATCAACTGATATATATTTATGAAAATACAACACATCAACACGATTCTCATATGATATGTGGATATTCCTTGTTAATATTTCCCAAATAATAGACATCAAGCCACACCTAAACGTGGTCGATCTGGTGTGGACACAGGACAATCACAGTATTATGTATATCATTACCTAAGCCGAAAGAAGATAGCTCATATAAAACGGCAACTTGAAGATTTATTTTATTTCATTAAACTATGTATTTATATGTACATAATTTCAATAAGAAATACATTTAGGAGCTGATCTGAATCATCTGATGATCTGTTAATCTTACAAGCTATGACCCGAGCCCTGTATTTATCATGTATTATTACATTATTTCTGAGAGCTAGAGTCAGGTTTTCGCATCAGCATGCAGTATGCACACATATTTAATTTGTATTGCCGAACAAGTTGATAGAATTCTAAGAATCGCCATTCCACGCCATCCATATATATATAATTGTTCATTAATTTCTTAATTGAGGTCCTGAAATGTTCTCATCGATCAGTTAATTAATTAACCATATGCAGGTATCCACACTACATGGATTCAAAAATGAAGAGGAGAGCAACATATAGGGTAGATTTTGCAATCGTGTCAACCGATTTGCTTTCTCGATTGGTTATTGACTAGGGTCGTAAAATGGCGTACCATGCTTGGTGTGCATAATCATAAGAAACAACTGTCTGACTATCTGATTCATCTAATTTAGTCGTTTAACTAATTAATATATATATATATATATTTCATATGGGTAACTTTAGAGGTCAATGCAGCACTAGAAGTGAAATAGTGTCGTGTATATATGCTCTTTGAAGTCATGAATCGAGCATGGAGGAACTGAAGATATTGTTGAAAATTCTGATTTTGGGATTAAGTTTTATAATTTTTTTCTATTTAGGAAAATAGAGTTATTAAATCAATCGAGGTAAGTTTCTATTAAAAATAAAAAATCTTCATATAGACTTATAAACATAGGGATTGAGGGCAAGAAAGAAGCCATGACTTAGAAACACTATGAGAACTGATTTTAAGGAAAGAATTTGGAAGAACTCGGCAAGTTCTGGTATATTAGGCTCCAAATTTTTGGCAACAGAAGGAATATTATTTATTTTAAAGAATTCACTAAGTTCGCAAGTTAAGCTGGCACTGACGAAAATATTGTCCGTTTGGATCGGCATTAAAGCAGGTAGCTGAATGCAAAAGCCGGCTGCGCCAATTGGTTTATAACTTTAATATGAATATAACATATCTGAAACTAGCAATCTAGTTAGAGTTCTTTTGGATTGTTTCATACTAAGATTCAGTTCACGGACTTCGGAAAAATGATAATAATAATAATAATAATTTTGCTATAACGTTGAAAGGGAGTTTTAAGCAAATGGGCAGTTGAATACTTTCAGAGTTACGATATCTGTAAACCTCTTCTGGAACACGACGCAACAAATGAGTTTCTATTGGCGTCCTGTCGGTTTTACTTTTGAGTGAATTCAGTAGCAAGGGAGATGCGTTTACTCTCTTCTTAGTTGTTGAATTTTCATTAAGAAACATCAGCAGTTGAATTTCCATAGAAATGGATTGAGGGTTGAACATTTTGCTGTCTTGTCCACGTTTCTCCGAATTTGTCTGCTCAGAAGACTCTTCAACCTTTTGTTATTCATTTGTCTTTAATTTCGGTACTTCCATATCTCTCAGTAATCATCTGTGAACTATAGTTGAATATGGATTATTTATTCACGATCTAAATTTTTATTTCAACTCTGATCCGATTGATCAATGTTCGACAATTTGCATACAATCTTAAATAGAGAAATCAAATTATTAAGAAAATTATATCAAAAGAATTTTTTAATATTAAAAAATTTTAGATTAAACATCCCCTTGTTATAATGAATTTTGGAGGATCAATGAACAAATTATCCCCTTGTCATAAATATCAAGACGTTGATCCAAACTATAAAAAGTGGCTTGCTTGTCTGTTGACTCTTGATAGCGTATTGTATTTGGCTTGCAGACATTCGAAAATTAAACTCTTTTCATAATTGTCTTATAAATAAATATTTTTCTTCTTGCTAATTATCCTATCACATCGGGGAGCTGAATTGGGCACATTATGAGACTTTCTCCAAGCGTACCTCATCCTTTTCTAAGGACGGTTACATGTGGCTGAAATGGAAGAAAACTCTAAGCCCAAGCCATTTAATTTTGGATCAGGCCAGCATGCATTAGGCAGACTAGACAGACTCTTGGGCCTATCCTCAAACGGAAAAGACAAAACAAGAAACACAAAGAGAGATATAAAAGAAGAGATCTGCTACTTCTGGCCAGTACAAGCACTTGGATCAGAGATCAAGGCTGAAATTTTTCTTTAAAAAAAAAAATTGTCAGGCAGTCGCCATAACTTGGTTGCTCAGCAGTCGAGACCGGAGTGTCAGTATTAAGAATCAATAATGTAATAAATTCAAAGGCAAGGAAGGACAAGTGGCTGTGATATTTTGGGTTTATCGGACACCCTTGAGGTTTGGTAGAACTTAATACATACCTACTGGTTTTGCAAGACATATAATATCTCCCTCCATATAATCACATTTGCTGAAGAATACCAAAAGAATATCAACTCATCAGACAGCAAAAACATCATGCCAACTTTGACTCCAAGAGCTAGCCAGCCACTCCTGCCCCGCTAAAATAATAATAATAATTAAAGAAAGAAACAGTAGCGGCTTTTGAGTGCAGGAGGCAGCCGAGTTAGCAAATTTTGGTAAACCGAGAACCCTGCACATGGGCAGGAGGGAAGAAGAAAGCCCTCTTTTACTCTCAAGCCCCCGAGAAAATGAACACAGCCACCACCAGACACAAGAACAACAACAAGAATCATCCAACATTACCAAAACATGGAAGGAGTCAAAGAAATTATGGCAAATTGCAGGGCCTTCCATCTTCAGTCGCCTCGCCATGTTCTCCATGACTGTCATTACTCAAGCATTCGCTGGCCACCTAGGTGACCTTAATCTTGCTGCCATTTCCATTGTCACTACCGTTATTATCTCCGTAACTTTCGGCTTCTTGGTTAGCAACTTTCAAGTTTCGAACTTTTCATCTTAATTTAATACCTTCTACAAAAATTTGTTTTCTTTTGGTTTATTTATTTATTTTTGTATTTTTTAGTTAGGCATGGCGAGTGCGCTTGAGACATTATGTGGCCAAGCTTACGGAGCCAAGCGGTACCACATGCTAGGCATATACTTGCAACGTTCGTGGATTGTTTTGTTCATATGTTCCATTTTGCTGATTCCCATGTTTGTTTTTGCATCTCCATTATTGAAGCTCATTGGTCAGCCTACAGCATTGGCGGAGCAGACTGGTATTGTTGCAATATGGTTGATACCATTTCACTTGAGCTTCCCATTTCAGTTCACCTTGCAAAGATTCTTGCAGTGTCAGTTAAAGACTGCAATTATTGCTTGGGTCTCTGGTGCTGCCCTTTTGGTTCATGTGATTGTGAGTTGGTTTTTGTTTATAAGTTGAGAGTTGGACTTGTTGGCACTGCTATTACTCTTGATTTTTCATGGTGGTTGTCAGCTTTTGGACTTTTTTTGTACACTGTTTGTGGTGGGTGTCCCCTTTCATGGACTGGTTTCTCTGCTCAGGCTTTTGTTGGGCTTTGGGAATTCTCAAAACTTTCTGTGGCTTCTGGGGTTATGGTCTGGTACGTGTTTTTCTGTCTATTGGCTTACTGAATTTTGAATTATTAAAAGTGGAAATGATCAATTCGTTTGTTGTTTTGTGATGATTCTTTTTAGTTTGGAGAACTTCTATTACAGAGTACTGATTATAGTCTCTGGCTATATGCACAACAGTGAGGTAGCTGTTGATGCCCTTTCAATCTGGTTGGTTCCCATACCTGGACTTTGTTTTTGTAACTTCAGTTCTTTGATTTCGAATATCTAGTTTGCTTGTTTATATTGTAGTCAATCTAACTCTCTTTTTTTTTTTCGGTAGCATAAGTATATATGCCTGGGAATCCATGATTCCTCTCGGATTTTTGGCTGCCACTGGGTATGTTACTGGTTGTAAGTTTCTCTTCCCTCAGCTTCCTAAATCCAGAACTATTTGTAACAATCTGCGGGAAATAAAAAATAAAAGAAATTTTACCTTGTAAGAATTCGAATTAAGAAGAGAAATATAACATTTTTTAGCAAGATTTGAAGTTTTTGAAATCTGGCAAGGGGGTCGAATATATTGAGTATTGACATCATCGCTTTCCTTCTTATTTGTCAATTGCACTCCTAAAAAGTTTCGTTTTTTAACCAAATGAGACGGGCAACAGGCCAAAAGTATTTTTCACTTTCTTCCTACCCTTGAAACTTTTTCTTTGGCTATCTGTCTTATAAGAATAGTAATAAAACATATAATATTGTCTCTTATCATCTCATAATAGATAGTATACTTTTTTTTAGGGAACTTTGAAGGTAGTCGATTTAACATACAGCTCTAACAATAATTGAACTTATGAGTATTTCTTGTGTATTTTTTATATCATATGAAGTGTAGGAGTTAAAGAGTAAGGATGCCTTGACTCGATTGACTTGAATCTGAATATTCAGATTTTCGTGCAATTTGATATGGCTCTAGTGTCCTTCTACAAGCACCTTTTACTGAATTATTTGATAATCATATAGGATCTCTTATGTGGTGATGAACTATTATTCATATTTCTGAACCCAAAATGATCAATTAGCACCTCCAAACATGGTTTAGAGAAATGGAGAAAGTTATTAAGATGATGGGCAAAATGATAATGATTGTGCATGATAGCTACCAATTTGAATGGATTAGAGACGTGTTAACTTCCACCAAAATCTGTAGAACTTTTAACTCTTATATATATATATTAATCAACACTAGTTACTTTGAAATAATATCACATTGTCACTTTTGAGGTTTTTGGGCCCACATGCATTCTTAAGAGTTAGTTATCTTCATAAGGCTTGTCTTTGGTTGGATGGATATCTTCTTACGAAATTCCCACATCTTAATTTCATGTCTAATCTTCTCACTTGATTCTAGTATGATATTGCTAATTGTAGTCGGTCGAGGATACCTCAGATTCATACTTGGAAGTTTAAATAAAAAAACAAATTATTAGTATTTGAATAAACTGTAAACTATATTTTTCAAATTTCCAAGCTATTTTTAGATTCGAGGCTGTTCATATTGGAAGAAAGTAATCTCTATCACTTTGCCCATGGCTAAACCTCTGAAGTCTGACTCATCAAGTTCATCACACTTTCATTTTCTTACCATGTACTGATTTCCTTTTCCAGAGTACGAGTGGCGAATGAGCTTGGTGCAGGTAATGCAAGTGGTGCAAAATTTGCAGCCATTGTGTCAGTACTTAACTCCCTATTGGTTGGACTTATCTTTTGGTCAGTTATCATAGCAAACCCTGAAAAGCTCGCAATAATCTTTACCTCAACTTCTGCTGTTATTACAATGGTTAATGAATTAGCACTTTTACTGGCATTCACCATTCTTCTCAACTGCATTCAACCTGTTCTTTCAGGTAAGAATATCAACCTAAATGATTTTGTTCCTTGCATTTGAAAATGGTGAATCTTATATGATTTCGTGACCGTTTGCTATTTTGCAGGTGTGGCAGTTGGATCTGGTTGGCAATCCTTAGTAGCATTCATAAACATCGGCAGCTACTACATAGTCGGAGTGCCTCTCGGGGTTTTCTTGGGATGGTTGCTCCAGTTTGATATCAGAGTATGATTAACTTGTTTATGCCTATTTAGATTTCTCCATCCTGCCATGTGTTAGCACTTAGTAAGATTTGTTATGTGCTACTGCTAATCCTGCCTATTTGGCAATTAAGAGTTATACCTGGAGTGTTCATATGTGCATTTCATCTAATACTCCAATTTATAAAATGATGTAAGCAGGGTATCTGGACAGGAATGATCTGTGGAACTGTTGTTCAAACCTTGGTACTTTCTATCATTACCTTTAAATGTGAATGGGAAAAAGAGGTAATTATAGAGCTTTAGTCTCAGCACATCCACAAAGCTTTTCACCTTACACAAGTTAATGAATATTGTTGATTCCTCATTGACAGGCACAGAAAGCTCAGATCCACATATTAAATGATGCGGCTTGCAATTGATGATTTTCGTTTCGCAAAAGCGTAGCCGAAGCTGAACCAAGGTGTGTATGGAAGGACTTTCCTACAGCAATTCAATTGAACTGCTATTTTGAATGCTCCCTCCCCCACCTCCCCCAATTTTTTTTCCTTCTTTTATTTGATAAAAGAAAGTGAAGGTACCATACATGATGGATATGTACTGCTGTATTTGATTCATTCAGTGTTAAATGATATGATGTTACTTTTTGAGTACTTGTAACTAGTTAATAACCAAGTAACGTACAAAAACTGATTTCATTCAACTTTTTCTCTGTGAGAATATGACCGTTTGTTGGATTGCACCAACTTCTTCCTATGGCAAATATTTAGTAGTTGTGGTTGGAAATCCACGGTGGCTAAAAGTTTGCGTTTTGGAATTGACAACTGAAATTTTGGTGTAATTGCCAGCCAAAATTTAGATTCTCCTTTCAAATGAAAAGAATATTGACCATAAATTGAGGGATAAGGTTCCCTCATCCAACTTTTTGCTAGTGAATTTTTAAGGCTGTGTTTGGAACACATGTTTAAGGTTTAAAAGTTTATGTATTTTAATTATGAAAATTATTTTTTTAATTATAAAAATAATTCAATTTAATGAAAAAATTATTTAGACAATTTCGAAAATAATTTAATAATTATTTTAATATAAATTACACGATCATTTGGATGACATTTATTAAGACTATCATATCCCTCTTTAAAAGAAAAATGTTTAATAGCTATTGAGAAATCAACAATGCTATTAAATTGTACTAACTAATATGATAGGGGAAATTTCTATCTTCTGCTGCACCTTCCGTAGCCATTAAACACATCAAATTTTGATATTTCTGGAAACACTTAGCATATATACTTTCTGAAAGTGTCGTTGTTTGTAATTGTTTACATCGTAGTTAAAGAGTTAGAATGAAATTGAGTCAATTAAATTAAAAGAGGAGTTACGTCAGGAATGAGGTCAGCTCACGCTAATTTGAGTTGACAGTCAACCACTCACGTATGATCACCACCGGAGTTTTCTTATATAAGTGAATCCAAGCTGTGCATTTACAGAAGCTCCTACCTGTTTCAGTGGATGGAGATGGTCCTGATAGCTAGGAAAACTTTCTTATCCCACTAGAACTCAATTCAGTTGAGGAAAGCAATTTGGTTTATCTTTACACAGGTCGTTTCAAAATTAAGTACCTCTGCCAACTTCGTCTTCTCAACATTGGAGAAATCTACTCATGTTACCTGCCAGTCAAACTCAAACTACACCATAAGCTCAAGATTCTTGGGGATTTATGGAAAATAGCCAAATGGGAGGCGACCTAATGTAAATAATCATGTTTAAATTTCCTTTGCTTTGCCTAACCAACCGCACCCACTTTTGACCAAAATACCCCTGTCTATATTAAACCCACCCTCTTTCAACCTTCTCACCTTCAAGTTCCTCCATATCTTACTCTCTCTCATTCATTTTTTTCATTTACTATATAAAACTTCACTGTTAATTAAAATCAAATTTAAGTTGGGAATATGTTAAAAATCATGGATTATTTTGGTAGGATTTAACAAAAAAATGAGGGTTAAAATGAGTTTGTTACAAAATCGGATTTCAAAACTCATTCTACTGAATCGGGCTTGTTAGTTTGTCGTTACGAGATAATGGACTAAACAGTTTGCCCAATAGTCCGTAAAGGGCCAATTATCCAGCGCATTATCTTGTAACGGTCTTACAAGTATGAACCGTTGACCTGTTACGAGTGAACGGTCTTGGATAATTGGCCCATTATAGGCTAACAATCTTGGACCAAAAGCAGGTCTCCATTAGAAGATTGAAAGAATTGAACCAACAAGTTATTTCAAGCAAAATAGAAAGAAATTCTAGAGAAACAACATGTCCCCATATTGCACCATGTGATTTGACTTCACTGTAATTTTTTTTCCTTTATTTTTCTCTTTTTGGCTCTGCTGAGGTGGGATAGGAGAAGGCCTACCCCATGTAACAGAGTTCGATTATGATGAGGATGTTGAAGGGAAGAAGATTAGCATTAGAAGTAAAGGCGAAAGATCTTTTGTTTCCGAGATATGGCAATGGTTGAAGAAGGGAAAAATCTCAACAAATTCTTCAGAAACACAAAGGGGTTCTTATTCTGTTACTGTGAGCTTACCATAGGCAGACTCAAACCTATGGTTAGTGAAGGTATTCATTATGTACTTACACTTGAATCAATGAATCAATTTACTGATTAAAATTTTTCTTTTTAGCTTTTGTTTTCTCTTTTTTGAGGAATTAAATTCTTTACTTTAATGCGAATTCTCTAAATTATGCTTATTTTATGTTTTATACTTTTCATGGATAATGGCAGTGTACTTTATCTTTTGGGGCTGAAATTGCATGCATTTGTGATTATTAGTATGAGAAAATGCTTCCTTTTGCCAAAGTTTAACATTTATGCTTTCCTTTTGCCAAACTTTAGTATTTATGCTCTTTTGTCAAACTTTAGTATTTATGCTTTATACCTCGAAACAACATTGCAAGCATTTGTAACGGACCCAATTTTGTATAAAGGGTTTTGAAATCCAATTTTGTAATATATTCATCTTAACCTTTTATTTTTATTTTTTGTTATATTCTATCCAAATAATCCATGACTTTTAACATGTTCTCAACCTAAATTCGATTTTGATTGATAGTGAAGTTGTATGTAGTAAAATGAAATAAGGGAATGAGAGAGAGTAAGATAGGAAGGAACTTGAAGGTGAGAAGGTTGAAGGAGAGGGGGTTAATATAGGCAGGGGTGTTTTCGTCCAAGAGGGTGAGATTGGTTAGAGAAATCAAAAGAAATTTAAATATGATTAGTTTTCATTAGCCCCCTCTCATTTGGCTATTTTTGTGGGTTAGACAAATTAAAAAAAAAAATCTAAATATGGTTAGATTTTATTACGCCCCCTCCCATTTTAGCTATTTTCCATGAATCCGCAAGCTTCTTAAAGCTTCTAACCACTTGTTGGCCCGTTTTGTTTTTATGTCATAAGTTTATACTTCTTGTCCTACTCTGGATCTCTGAAAACATTATATATATTTTAATAGGGTAATTAAGTTAATGTGTCTCTAGAATAGAAAGTACTTGAAGCGCTGCATGCCTTTCTCTGTATGACTTCTGAGGAGACTCCAAAAACAACTACAATTCTTACTCGATGGCCTTTCACCAAATGGTCAACCCATAGGAGGGAGAGATAACCTGCTCTTTACCCTAGAGTGGTAACTAGATTTTATATGTCTTAGTTTGGATTGGATGTAAGGAATTATATGAAAAAAAAATAGTTAAATCCGTGGTCCATGCAATTGCAAGCTAATAACGAATATATCCTACGAAGCGAAAAGTTGGTGTCACTTGATATGCAATGCTGGCCATTTCCAAATTAAAATTAATTACTGTAGGAAGCTATGGTTAGTTTCTTGACAATTTTAATATTAATTGACCTTACGAGAGCGGCAACAACCTTCCGAAGAGACGTGAACTTTATAATGTTCTTCACAAGTCTACCATTTAAACCTCACGTGCCTTTCGATGTAAGTCAAGACTCGATAGATTTTGCCTTTGAGAAACAGAGGCGGATACTCTTATGGGTAGTGTCAATAGAGATGGGGATTCGAGTCAGCCCTTGCTGAGAGAAGGAGCTGAAGATGACAAAGAAAATAAAAAATTACCAATAAGGGTCTGGATTGAATCAAAGAAGCTATGGAGGATCGTTGGTCCAGCAATATTCAGCCGGATTTCCGCTTACACCATGAACATCGTTACTCAAGCGTTCGCTGGCCACCTCGGTGAAGTTGAACTTGCTGCCATATCCATCGCCAACACTGTCATTGTTGGCTTCAATTTTGGCCTTCTGGTGCTAATCAAATTTTAACTGTCCTTTTATATATTGTGTTCTAAATCTGCTCTCTAAATTTACTGTCATTTTTTTTTTTTGGGTTTGGCCAATTGATTAGTTGGGAATGGCGAGCGCATTGGAGACACTTTGCGGACAAGCTTTTGGAGCGAAGAGATATCACATGTTAGGCATTTACATGCAAAGATCATGGATTGTTCTTTTCCTGTTCTGCTTCTTGTTATTGCCAGTATACATTTTCGCTTCTCCGATTCTAAAATGGCTTGGACAGCCCGATGATGTAGCCGAGATGACAGGGTTGGTTGCCTTGTGGATGATACCACTGCACTTCAGTTTTGCGTTTCAGTTTCCAGTGCAGAGGTTCTTGCAGAGCCAGCTGAAGAATCAAGTGATCGCATACGTGTCCGCAGTGGGATTAGCTTTGAATGTTTTGATCAGTTGGCTATTCGTTGATGTTCTAGATTTCGGTGTTGTAGGCGCAGCTATTGCGTTAGATATCTCCTGGTGGTTCTTGTTTTTTGCGCTTTTCGGCTACGCGGCATTTGGTGGGTGTCCTTTAACCTGGAAAGGTTTCTCTATGGAAGCTTTTTCTGGGCTCTGGGAATACACCAAGCTCTCTGTAGCTTCTGGAGTCATGTTATGGTATGAATGTTATGTTTCCCTCCCTCCCTCCTCCGAAGATCACGGCAGCAGAGTAGATAATTTTGGTTATAAAAAGGAGTTTCGAAGAGATAGTAAATATGTTAAATCTTATTTAGTTTTAAACCAAATTTTCATATGATTACTGTGTCTTTCCTTTTATTTATTCATTTTTTAAAGTTAATTTTATTATTGATACAGTTTTGTTTCTTGTCTTGAATTTTGTGCAGCTTGGAAAATTGGTACTATAGAATATTGATATTGATGACTGGGCATTTACAGGATCAAACAATTGCTGTGGATGCCTTATCAGTTTGGTAATATAATTTTCTTTTAATTTTTTTATTCTCCCTTTTGGTTTTGTAAAAGATTAAATATTTTCCTTCACAACTCTTATTATAAAATTTTCACATTTCTGTGCAGTAACTATTACCTAATATCTGCATTTTTTCTTTTAAATTATGCAGTATGAGTATCAATGGATGGGTACTGATGATTCCGGTTGCTTTCTTTGCTGCTACTGGGTATTAATTTATTTAAGATTCATACACCCACATTATCTATGCATTAATAAAATGAATTTGTATTGAAGGAAGAAAAGGTCGAAGACTAAAGGATGGAAAACAACGCATGGAAAACGCATCATGTATTAAATATATTTATCACACTTAGAAACCCCTGTAGGGTTACGTGGGTGGTCTCTCAAAATGTGAACTAAAAACTCTAAATCATGACAGCAATATACGTAATACGCTCTAACACGTCGAGCAAGATTAGGTAATTTAACTATTTAAGTTAGTGATAGCGAGAAAAATTGAAATACAAAATAGGGTTGGAGTTGGTCTTGGACACGTCTCGTCCAATGTTTAAATTTCAATGAAATCGTTGAAAGCGTATGCTAATAGTAAAGGATGTAGGTAACTAGAATAGCATACATTATCGGCATTGATGACTGGTTCTAACAAAGAAGGCACAAGGGGCCGAGACTGTAGTGAAGGACACGTAAACAAAATATTGTTTTGTTGCTTTTCTACTTACTAATATATCACTAATTAGTTGATAAAATTGTTGGCATAAAATTTACAGAGTAAGGGTGGCGAATGAGCTTGGAGCTGGGAACGGTGAGGGAGCAAAATTTGCAACAATTGTGTCTGTGGCAGAATCGAGTGTGATTGGCCTCATCCTTTGCATACTGATCACGATACTCCGAGATAAGCTGGCGTTGATATTTACTTCTAGTGAGGACGTCCTCCGAGAAGTTGATGTCCTTTCCTATCTCTTAGCAGTCACAGTTCTCCTTAACAGCGTTCAACCAGTTTTATCAGGTAATGCTAAGAAATTTTATAATGTATCGAGCGTGATTGCTTGTGTTGTTTTGATCAATTTTATTCACCATCTTTTTTGTCTGTGTTACAGGAGTCGCTGTGGGTTCTGGATGGCAGGCAACAGTTGCGTATATTAATCTTGGGTGCTATTATGTTATAGGGCTCCCACTTGGATTTCTGATGGGATGGGTTTTCGACTTCGGCGTAATGGTACGTTTTTCGGCTGTTCTTTTGTTTCTGTCCTTTTTTCATTTAATGATACTTATAATTTTTTTTGGGTTATTGCGTTTGTCGGCTGGGTATTAAACGTTGCCATGTGTATGGTTGGTCGTCTACTTCTGTAACTGTATAACTGTTCCTGGTAAACTAATTAATTTGATCCCGTAAGCCATCAAGAGCTCAAGCATCGCGGCTTTCCGAAATTATCCACGGCTCTGGCTTGGGTTGTGGCAAGCTTATATGCTATTGCAAACTCATTCTTCTGCTAAGTGCCTAACCATTAAAGTACAAACAAAAGCGATTTAAGATGCTGCAATACCCTCTTATACGTTAATGAACCTATACACAAGTGCAATCAAGATTCCAATTAGCATCTTGTCTGCACCTAATTATAAACTTATTAGGGATAATAACCATTGTTACATGGTCTAAAATTGTTTTTGCGAATGAATGGAATCGGTTTATGTGCACCAGGGTATCTGGGGAGGAATGATCTTTGGTGGGACTGCTATTCAAACAGTGATTTTGGGCATTGTAACCGCACGAAGAGATTGGGCAAATGAGGTATTTTTTACAGGTTTTGCTAATTTTTTTTTTAGAGGATCATGTTAAAATGTTCTTATGTGCTTCAATAATTTATCATTTTGATGGATTTGCAGGCTGAAAAAGCTAGGCAACGTGTACAGAAGTGGTCAAATCCCAGCCCAGATAATCAATCAGAAGAACCAAGTTGACAAATCCAGACGCTGATCACTCTGATTTTGTAGCTGTTGGGTGCCCTTAATCGGTTTTTCTTCTATATATTGGTTCCATTAGTAATAGTATGGATGATAAAATAATAAAGAGAGTAACATGGTAATACCATTTCACTTGAGATAAATTTTTGGAATGATTATTATTACTCTTTTAATTTATTATACAATAAATCCTACCAAATCTTGAGAAAGCATAAAGTTAATAATTTGTTTCTCACTGTGTCAGGAAAATACATTTACCAATAACACAAGAGAAGATTTAAGGATTCAAGAACAAGAAGTAGCTAAAACCATCCTCCACTCTGCCTGTATGCTAGCATTTGGTAATAATCTACAAAAACAATGATTGGAAATTTATTCAAAATAACTATAATTTGTATTTTCCGTATATAGTTAATCATTATTAAAATTACGTAAGTGACAACAACATTTTGCCAGAAAGTACTTGATCACTAAGATGACTTCAATCTACGTCTCAACCCAATGAAGAAAAAAACAAGATTGTTAATCAGAGGGTAAATGCGGAAGAATATTGTGTCCATTCATTGGCAAAAGATGAAATTCACTTATCCATCTATATCAGAATGCAATTATTATAGTTTGAATTTCCCACTACAGTCCGAGTTTGATTGAAAAGTGATCAATTCGACCATTCGAACGACAACAACCTCGTCTAAACTAATGTTCAAACCATTCTTTTAAGTTGTTTAGAAAGAAATGTATTAAAGTACGTTAAAAATAGAAAGTAAATATTTATTAAAATTAAAATTTTTAATATTTCTTTGAAGAAATTTCATGTCTTTAACTCTTCATAACTCTTGTCTGCTGAGCACATCTGCAGCCGATTTCTACTTAACACCAGATCCCACTCTGCTCAGAACTCTTGCCATCTCGCCGGGACAACCACTTCTGTGCCGCAAAGTACGTATATATTCAATATATATTTTATTTATATTACAAAATCATATGGAGTTGATAATATTGTTATATCAACCTTAAAAAATGTAAAGTTTTAAATCGGTATATAAAAATTGTAAATACGTATATAAAATTTTTAAACCGTTACAAAAAACCTTGTTAATAATAATATAACTTTTACAGTTCATTCACAACTATTATAAAGATGGTTAATTATAAAAAATAAAAAATGTTCAAAACAATTTTTTGGTAATCTTTTACAAATTTTATATACATATTTATCACTTTTATTTATTTTGTTATAGTTTTTATATGCAAGGGATATTACCTAATATCGGATGTACCGTACCCAAATCCTATTTGTAAATATAAAATAAAGTTCATAAAAGAATACAATAATTAGCTTTTAAAATTACAGAAAATTTTCCGTATCTACGGTAATAACAAAGTTTTAATCCCTAATAAAGGAGCCACGTCTCTCTCTTTGTCTTCCCCGTGAATTACAGCTGACACTTAACATATTTCCTAATAGAGTTTGTAGCGCCCGAGTGCCTCTGTGATTGAAAGTATGAACGGGGATTTGGATATCAATCGACCTTTACTCTTACCGGAGATATCATCCCTGGATCAATCAGGATCAAAAGAAGGAGTTGATAATCAAGAAAAGAATTTGTAACAAGGTCTGGATTGAGTCAAAGAAGCTATGGGGCATTGCAGGTCCCGCTATTTTGAGCCTCGTGGCTGCCTATACTACAAACAGCACCATCCAAGCTTTTGGTGGTCACCTTGGTGATGTACAACTCGCAGCCATTTCCATTGCCAATAATGTCATTGTTGGTTTCAACTTCAGCCTCCTTGTAATTCAATTCTTTTGGTTTCTTTATTTTCCTTGTTA